>CAKNYM010048279.1:53029-169099 GCA_932195095.1 Andricus curvator
AATTTCGCGCATAAAGGTGGTAGTTGGGTGTACAATCTAAACATGAATAATACAAACAATAAAGTAGCCTCGGAATGGACTGAAACTTTGATTGAGGTTTTGAAATATGGTCAGGAGTAGATAGGGAATCACATGGTAGTCAAGGGGTCGGTTTGATTATGAATGAAAAAGCAAGATATATGTTCCAAAAACGACTTAAATACTTTTTTTCTCCCCTTTTCAGATAGTTGGAAAAAAATCTTTCTGATTGTAGGATTTTTTATAAAGATACGGAAATATACGCTGAAGTAAAGGAATTACCTTCTTCATTTTAAATCAAATACAACTTTAGTCATTTTTATCTGAAGAACATTGAACATATGGTCGTTGCGAAGCGCGACGACCAAATTGCGCGCAGCAAGCGCGCTCAAACTTTTGGGTTTCTATTATACGATGAACAGAAACGAGCGTGAAGCGCGAGGTTCACATGATGATCATACCAAATATCGAGCGCGAAGCGCGAGTGTCGTGATGAGAATGTGTTCCTTAAGGTCGATAGAACCTTAAGTAAATTAGTTCTTATTTTTATGTAAAACTGACATAATTAAACCAAAAGCAGGTCATAACGATGAAGCTTACTAAGAGAGTATTAGCCTGCCAAGCGCGCAATAGCGAGCACACGAAGTGTGAAAACCTAGACGACAAACGTGTCCGAGCGCGCAGCGCGAGGTGAATGCATTATCGAGCGCGAAGCGCGAGATGAATACCTAATCGAGCGCGAAGCGCGAGATCCAACAGGTGCGCGCGAAGCGGGCAGATTTTTTAAACATAGAAATACACTAGAAAAACAAATCCACAAGACCCAGGAACCGAAATTGGCCAACAGCGAATTTTAACATTTTTGATTTAGTATTTTATGAACTTATCTTCATAACAAGTAGTTGAAACATTTTTGTGAGCAAGTGTCGGTTTTTTAAACATAGAAATACACTAGAAAAAAATCCACAAGACCCAGGAATTGAAATTGGCAATACAGCGAATTTAAACAATTTTGATTTTGGTATTTTATGAACTTATCTTTATGACTTGTACTTTAAACATTATTCTGAGCTTGTGTGGGTTTTTTTAAATATAGAAATACACTGGAAATATCGACAAGACCCAGGAATCGAAATTGGCAATGGAGCGAATTTTTAAATTTTGGTATTTCATGAACTTATCTTTATAACTTGTAGTTTAAACATTTTTCGAGCTTGTGTGGAATTTTTAAGCCTAGAAATACACTAGAAAAAAAGTCGACAGGATCCAGGAATCTTAATTGAAAACAGCAACTTTTAAAAATGGTGAATCGGTGTTTATTGAATTCGAAAAGTTACCTGTGAACCTGATTTCACCCATTTTTTTCTTTTTTTATGCAATTTCAGAAAATGTTAAACTTATAAATAAAAAAAAAATTAATTCTGTTGGATAAAAAATTCCGAAATAAGAAAATGTGCTGTCATTCCAACTTCGATTCCTGGGCCTTGTCGATTTTTTTTCTAGTGTTATGAAGATAAGTTCACAAAATGCCAAAATAAAAATTTCCAAAATTCGCTGCATTGCCAATATCGATTCCTGGGTCTTGGGGATTTTTTTTCTAATTCGTTTTTGTCACTAAAAAGTTTTCATGTACCTCAAATAATTTTCCTCCAATTTGCAAACGTGTTAAAAATAATTTCCGAAAACAATGGTAAATTAAATAGGAATTATCTCTCAGAAAATGATAGATTGAAATCCGAAAAAAATTTAGAAGACTTTTTTGACCTCCAGGTATGTAAAAAAAAATTGAAACTCAATAAAATTTCAAAACTCTGCAAACAAGAAATTTTTTAAACCTTTTTTTTGAGCGCGGGTAACCAAGCTGTATGCCAAACGATTCCAAATTAATTATACTTTTTTATGACCCCAATACGCTACTTTTCCGCGTTGTAGCGATTTCGAATTCAAAAAAGATTACAAAGACCTCAAACCAATAAGTAATTGATTGTAACATCTCACGGGACAAGGTACATTTACTGCAGTCAGGGAATTACTTCCGGTACTCTGTTACTACTTGTACTAAATATTGTTTCTGACATTCGTCTCTGGTAAGAAGGGAATTTAAGTCAGAAATCAATTTTACAAATCTCAGTTTTATTTTATAAAATTATATTCGCAAAAAAAAAAGAGATTACTTAAAATATGATTTTCTCTAATGTTTATTTATTATTTGTTTACAACTAAAAAGGCAAGGCAAAGTTAAACATTTCAGAAAAAGCCGCAACTTTCTAGCACTTATCCATGGTAAGATAGTTATAAACAATAACCCATTTTGTAAATAACGATGTTTGTTAACTTGTATTATATATTACCTCAGTGAGTGAAGAGTGGACAAAAAGTTTAAGAGTTCAGAAGAAACCGCAACTTTTTAGCACGTATCTGAGAGAAAATAGTTATAAACACTAATAAATTGTTTAAACAACTTTGTTTGTTAACTTGCATTATGAATTACATTATTTTGGATATTAACAACAAACTTTGTTAATCGTATGTAAGTTCACAAGCCAGCAACTAAAAACGATGTATATTTTAATTTCCAATTAGACATTTCTGTTGAAACTCTTCAACTTTGAAAGATATTTCGTCTCTCACTTTAGTCTCAAAAGATTCATCAATGTCTGTCAACTCAAGAATAGGTACGTTTTTGGTATTAAAAAATTTGATTTCTTCTATTTCCCTACCTACTTCCAATGCACTGACCTTAGCAGCTATAATAACATTGACTTTTAAACCCCCCATAATTTTCAATGTAATTTTTATTCGTGCAATAATCCTTTTTTTCGCATCATCCAAAAAGATATGTGATCCTCACACGTTAAATTTATTCTTAAGCCTGTTCTAATTCGACTCTTGAATGTAGTCTCCAAATCTTCCCAACAGATTTTTTCTTTGTCCACATCCCTGCTCCTCCTTCCTCAAATGGAGCATTTTCTTGCAAAATTTGTTAGGCCTCGTCCATTAGTTTTATTAATTTTTTACAATCCTCTCAATTCATTTTCGAATTTTTTTATTAAAATGCGCACTGAACAGTATGTGCGTCAAACACTTCAATACTCAAAACTAATTTAAAACAGTTAAATTGTGTGCATGGAGGATTATTTTCGACTACACTACGATGGACTCTTACTCACGTACGCACAACTGTTCATACCGCGCTCCTGATTGGTTCAGCTTAAATAATAACTCAAAAACTAAAACTTCAACTGATTTGTGGAAAAGGTATTCTCGATTTATTTTTTCAAACTTTATACAGCCATATAAGTCCGGACGCTTGAGTCTGGGACACCTTGTATAGTCGTCAAATTATTTTTGTTATTGGAAAATAGAGTGGGGATATCACTAGATAATGCTATATTAAAGTATGAACTCAATACCAAACTGTTATTAACGTCTTTCTCCAGAATATTCTCTCGTTAAACACTAGCAGAAAACTTATTTGCAAAATAAATGTGAAATATACTCACTATCAATTTCAATCACCATCTTCTAAAAAATCACTCCTCCAAGACCTAAATCACGCACGTCAAACCTGTCTAATTTCAGACGTCTTCTAAGAAACGAAAATCAGAAAAGTCAGAAAATCAGAGAGTCATAAGTAAGCTGAATATTGAAGAAGTAAGACTGCGAAGGATTATTCCATTCGGAAGTTTTTGAAGCGTAACATTCCAGAAAAATGTTTCAGTATAGTTCTTGATATCCGAAAATAATCGTTTCGACCCTGACTTTGAAAAACGCGAATACCTCCTAAACCTGAACCGCGTGCCCACAAGGGACGTTTTCATGCGGACTCCCACAAATAATGAATATTAATCTTAATTCAAACAAAAAGTTATTCAAGAAAGATTTATATTTAATATGATTTATATAAAAAAATTTCAAAATATTTCAAATATCTATTTTATTTCAGAAAAATATATCAGCAAAAAGAAAGAGATTGTTTAAGAAATGATTCTCTCTATTGTTTATTTATTATATGTTTATAACTAAGAAGACAAAGCAAAGTTTGAAAATTGAGAAAAAAGCGCAACTTTGTAATTATCTAAGAGAAGATGGTTATAATCAATAATAAACTGTTCGAACAATTGTGTTTGTTGACTTGCATTAGTTATCACCTCACAAAGTGAAAAGTTGGCAAAAAGTGGAAAATTCCAGAAAAAGCCGCAACTATCTAGCATTAATATAAGAGAAGATAGCTCTCAAAGATATGTATTTGTTTAAACAATCACATTTGTTAAATTTCACTAATTATTAATTCACTCTAAACGGAATGTGACCAAAAATTCGAATATTTCGGAAAAAACACTAATTCCTGTTGAATTTCTGGCATTATTCAAAAAGAATATCATTAAAAATAATAATAAGACGTTGAAACCATTATGTTTAGTTACTTGAATTAAATATCACCTCACTCTAATTGAAAATTCGACAAAAATTGGAAAGTTTCAGAAATAACTGCAACTTTCTAGAATTATTCTAAGAGAATATCATTATAAATGGTGATATATTGTTTATACAATTATTTTGGTAACATTTAATTGATTATTGCCTAGATCTAAATAAAAAGATGACAATAAGTTGAAAAATTTGAAAAAACCACGACTTTATATATCTATCCTAAGATAAAATAGCAGAAAACAATAATAAATTATTTTTAAAAATTATTTAAACTTCAATTTATCAGTATAAAGTATTATTTTATGTATTAGAAACAATTCGTATGAAAAAAACCGCAAAAAAAATTATGTGCAGCGCTAGAAACTCGCAGAACCCAATTTTTCACTTATGGGGTTATTTTGGAATCCCATAAAACAGTCTCATGAGGGTGATATTAAGAAAAAAGTTTTTATTCGTATTTTATGGCTAATTGTGAAGAAAAAGGTTGAGTTCAAAGTCGTTTCATCTAATATTGACAATTCGGAATAAGATGGACAAAAACGTCTTGTTTTCTTGTGCGAAATACGGGCTAAACTTCATGGGGCTTGCGGAACCTCTAAATATAATTCAAAAAGAAAAAACGAATTTCTTGGGCTCGATATGCATCAAATTTTGAAAAAAAAAATTCCAATTAATTTTTAGACCACTTTAGTTTACAATGAGGGCCTTCCTAATTTATGATCCACTTACGAATTTCTACCTTCAAGTAGTTGTTCTGGATTGGGACAAAGTTATACTTATAATAGAATCTGTGGTGTGCTAAAATCTTAATTGTTTTATGGCGTTGGCCTTTGAGTTTACTTAATTTCAAATGTGGAAATCCACAGTTTATTGTCTTCATTTCTGCAGGTATAACATGAAGAATAGACATCAGTTTATAGTTTATTGTGGTGTCTATACTCTATATCATAATCCCTGTTTCTCATTAGAATTTATGGCAAATAACAGAGCTGTCGAACATAGACACTGCCTTTCATTTAATAAAATAAAGTCACGAGACCTATGTAATGAAAACAATTCTCAGAACGCGTTCGTGTTGAAAATTAAATCATGCTTGTCATATTATATCAAATAATTTATAACATCGGATATGTATTTATACATTTTATAATAACAAATTTCTCTAGATTATTGAAACCTTGCAATATTAATACATATGTTAATTATAATCAACCTACCTTCAGTGTTCCAGAAAAATTATAAGCTAAATTTCCAGGAACATTACAAAGAATCTGTTTTTCTCACACATCAGTGTATGAAACGGATATTACGTCATCGTCGTCAATCATTAATTTATATTACACACGAACCAATATTGATCTAGATGCTATAAAGTATGAACCCCATATTTTGGCATGGGACAGAACCATGTTGGTAACATGTCGGTAACAGGAATCTGTGGTTAGACCCGACCCTGCCCCTCTAATGCCATCAAGGATTACATCTTTATAAACAACCCACATGATAATTAAAACTTTCATGACACGACTATGACTATCCAAATATCTTTGTTCACGGTTAAATGTCACATACAATAATTAAGTTCATTTTTGTCTTTTTGTTATTTATTTTTTGATTCTCTGTCTTCGGAGCGATCTACCTCAACCGCAATTTCTAGCAATGTGCCTTACACTTTGGGATGTGTTCCTCTCACATAGGCTAATGCGTGAGCGTACTCCTGCTTATGCTCTTTTCACTGGCTCGTATTAGTGAATTTCGCCGGGTGTATGTGCATTCATGTGAGTGGCCTGTGGCTCGACCTCCGCACTTGTATTCATCTTCATAGGGGGTGGATTTTAAGCGCGCATGCTCCGACGAACTAGAATCTCCCCAGTCAGGGTAAATCTGCCACCGAATCAAGTCGTGCGTCTGTGTCGCGATATATACTATGCCACGCATAGGGACTTCTTTGCAAAAAACGCTCTTCAAAAAATTATGATAATAAAGGAAAAAATAAGTGCCGCCTTAAGTGAGGAGTAATTGTGTGGAACTTACCATACGTGATTCATTATATCAGTTTTAAAGAAATGTGATTTTTAGTTTTAATTTAGTTTTATACATATGAAAGAATGCAACAGGAACTATTTACAAGAGCCAAAAAATTCACATGCTCTTGCAGGATGGATTGGGACGAATTCTCCGGAAATGGAAATACATGAATTTATTTGAAACTGAAGACAGGTTTTCCATAAAATAATGGAAACTATAATAAAATGATACCACACAGATAAATTAAAAGTATCTATAGAATCAAGTAGATCAACATTTATAGATGGTAAAAGGAATTCAAGACTCTTGAGCCTAAACTTCCTCTGGGCCTAAAACAATTAAAGCATGATCAGCAAGAAAAAAAGGAGAATGTAATAAAGGACTAGTAAGGAAAATAATTTTGTGATCGAACAAACTTTAGTGAATTTCGATCATCCCAATATTGAAATATTGTGACATTTGAAAAAGAGAATGGTTACAGAATCAGTACGTTACGTGGATAAATCCTAATTCCGAAGGAAAATAACCGTTTATCGAGAGAAAACGTGAGTTACTGATCGTGTAAAGTTGGGATTTTGCAGGAGCGTAAAGAGGTGTATAACTTTCAAGGATCGAATACAGTGACAATCGAGAAAAGTTTGGATAGCGATAACGCCTAAGTTTCGACTTCAGAGTTTCAGTATCGGGTATCGGCTGTTTCATAGTCGTAGGTTCGGAATCGTCACGATGGTGTGCACGTGCATGTTATATTCGCGAGTGAACATGTTTTCAAGTGTAAGTTTCTTATTTCGGGAAAGTTGCTAACGACTGCTATAAGTACCTTAAGGTATATGAATGCCACATGATAAACTACTTGGAGGAATGCACGATGAGACTTAATTAAGACAGGAAACTACAGTTGAAAGTAAATAGGGGATTTCATGATCATTTTATCACAAGGCCTCTCGCGGCATGATTATTGTCTTCGAGCTGAGGAAAACAGAAGAAAAGAAAGGATGTGAATCATTTGTGTTATCGAGTGCTACGAAAAGGCAATGGAAATGGCTTTGAGATGGCAAGTGAGGCTTTCCTTTGTCGCCATACTCTTCATGTGCTCGAAAGGTGAGTAAAAAAGATTTTTGTAATTAGAGGAGAGTGGCCATAATTGTGTCTCCATAGACAGTGGGTATTTCTAATTATTAAAAAAACAGTTAAGCAAAATGTTTTAAACTTTAGTGGTGAATAAAATATACGCGAACAAACTATGTCCGAAAACTTAAGCTATCTAAGTCCACTAGGAAATCATAAATATACATATAAAATAGAATATAAATAATTTTCTTTTGAGTGGAATTTGGTCAATACTAGGTAGGAAATAGTGGTTCAAGAAATTTCTTGCGTAACAAGTATTTAATATTAATGATAATAGTTATGTTAGAATTGCTCGAAACGTTAACCATTGAAAACTCTTGTAGCATCACATTATGGGTTTTCTTCGCTCAGGGAACGTAAACTAAGTACTAAAGTCATCATTTTATAACATTTGTATATAAATCGGCTATTTTGAAACCTTTTTTCATGTAATTAAATGAAAATAACTTTTTTAATAATATGCAAAGTAAAATATGCTAATTGACCTACAGTGACTTGATTGCGTTTAGATTGGCAGTATTTAACGTCATGAATTCACAGAAAGAACAAGAGGTAAAAAGCATTTCAGGTAAAAATTTTGGTGGTAATGTCGACATGCAAAAACTGAAGATCGGCAAGGGTAAAATAAAAGAGCACTAATTTTTAATTTGATCTTCATTTTTTTGGTATGGCGAGATTAGCCTTAGAATCTTCAACTGAAACGCTTTTTACCTTTTGTTTTTTTCTGTGCTACGTAAAATGCAGGCCTAATTACGACTGAAAATTAATCGATCCGCTGATAGCCGCTCTTTGCTTTTCTTAAAGGTAGTGTCTATAAGTCCGGACAGTCCGTACGTTTACTTCCAGCTATGCGGCCAGGTTAAACATACGGACAGTTCGTACGTTGTTGGTCACACCCCTAGCTATTCTCTCGTAGGGGCGGAATAGCACCCCTGTGACTGGTCACAGAAATAATGTTG
The DNA here is from genome assembly GCA_932195095.1 of Andricus curvator. Classification (NCBI taxonomy): domain Eukaryota; kingdom Metazoa; phylum Arthropoda; class Insecta; order Hymenoptera; family Cynipidae; genus Andricus; species Andricus curvator. The sequence goes on from CAKNYM010048279.1 coordinate 61,600, forward strand.
GTCAAACCCTACCCCTTTCCAACGTCTCGTGGGGGACGGGAAGGCGCCCCTCTGACTGGTCACAGATATAATGTTGGTTAAACCCCTACCCCTTTCCAACGTCAAACATTTGAAAATTTTAAAAACTTTTCAAACAAAAATTTCAAACTTTCTTTCGACAGTCAACAAATTTAAATTAATAAAAAATTCGACTTTGACTTTTCTTTCCAAGTGTCCAAAGTTATGCGACGCGTGGCAAAGATTTGCAACAAGTTCTATACGTCCGGACATAATCCACGCCCCCGTCTCTTTCCCAACTCCCCCTGACCATCACCAAGTCCGTTACGTTTAGACTCGACCGTGTTATAAACATACATAAGCGTACGGGCTGTTCGTACTTTTAACCCAGACGTTTAGTAAAGGTAAACGTACGGACAGTCCGTAATTTTAGCCTAGCCGAGCTAAACGTACGAACAGTCCGTACTTTCAGCCTAGCCAAGCTAAAAGTAAGTACAGTCCGTCACTTTAGACTCGGCCTTTCTTAAATTTCAACATAAGATTAGAATATATTAACTCGTATATTAATTATTTCCAATCGATATGAACACGTATTGCCTATCAGATACCATCAAAATATAATTTCAATATGAACCGATTTTCCAGTTTTTGTAAGCCTATAATAAAAACGATGATAGTTGTTACGTTCCAAATGCATTTTCGTATTCGTACATTCCTAAATTGAAAAATTTCGTATTCGAGCTTTTCCTGGATTTGTATGTAGTTTACGGAGTTTATGAACACCAAAAAGTGGAAAACTTTTCGCTACGCTCTAGTAGGGTGGTATGAAATCTAAATCCGACTGGAAACGTACATTCAGATATGCTTTTTAACTTTCTTCCTATATTAAATTATCAAAATCGGTTATGATATCTTTTTCATGTGTTAATTCTTTAATCACTCCGTTAACTAAATATATATAAGGCTAAAATGAAACATCAGGGGTCTTAGTGAGTTTTCTGCTACTTCAATTTTTTTCTTCTATCCATCTGAAATGATATTCAGTGCATACATTTTTTTGTATTTCGTCTGTCAATAGCGTAAAATACTGAAGGGTTTTATTTGCTTCCACGGAGGAGCAATTTATCCATAACGTGTCGAATGTCAAATACAAATATCGTGGATCAAATCTCCGTTGATTTGATTTCTGAAAAAGAAAATAAGATGGAATACTGTCAACCCAAAAGTAAAAATCACTTCAAACTGTTTTGAAATCACTATTTAAAATCATTCTAGATCTTGTGATATCAATTTTCAATGAATCAAAAATACTTTCAGCTAATAATTCATATGCTTATAATTCGTTAAGTTTACAACATTTTAGTTTCCAGGTCACAAATGTTGACATTTGTAATTTCAAGTGCATCCTTTTTCTTAAACTTCATGCATTTGACATTTTACAACATATGAATATTTGATTTTAATTCTTTGTAATTAACATTCTTTATTTTGAAAAACTTTTATGTTTAAATGCTTTAATATTCAATATTTTGTATATAATTTTTAAACATTTATCTGGTAATTTTTAACTAGTTAACATTTTTAATCTAGTATTATTATGCATTTGAAAATTGCTCAGCACTAGAAACTGGGTACTTAAAATTCAAATTTTAAATTGTGTAATCATTTACTTGATATTGGTTACAAGGTATGGATTATTGATAATTTGGTGAATCTCCGTGTAGCGCAGAACTTGAGTATCAAAATTTTTGAAAAAATGTTTTCACCTTAGAAGATAAAATGAAACATACTCATGATGTTAAAGGCTTAACAATTTTATTTTCGTAACGGGCCGCAAGAAAAAAGAATTTAAAATTTATGGAATTTGAAAAAAAATTTGAGGAAAGCATTCTTGATTTGTTTGGAATTTATGAACAACTTCAATATACTAATATTATATATAGTTTTCATTATTAGCACTAACTTATATTAACTCAGATCAAGAAATAGGAATCACTCGCGTATGTTATCAAGTTAAGATACTTTATACTCTGAGTTGTTTAAAAAGATAGTTAAGTTTATAGTTAATAGGTCTTAATTACGATACAATTAGATAATAACAAAGAGCAAAGAAAGAGATCAGGACATACATAGGGTCAAACCATGATGTTCGGATAGAACATGACACAAAAATGATTAAATTTCATCACAAACTAATGATAAATCTCTGAATTTGTCGATACATTCTACGTTATCCTCACCAGTTTAATAATATCATACTTTTTTTAACGTATTTGGTAGAATATTAATGAATTTTTTGTAAATAATTACCAGGCCAGACCACAACGGTTATACGATGCCCTGCTTGAATTCGCTGTTTGACAAATGTTAATAAAGTCGAATGAACATTTTTTACATGTAACTACTTTTCACACATATGCCAGATCAGAATGCATGAATCTAGAGACAACATATTTTTCGATTATTACGACTATACTTTTAAATTTCTTGAAGATAGGTTTTAAATCAGGCAATATTGAGACGTTGAGAATAATTACATTATTTATTTTGTTATAGTAGAAAACATAACTGTTGTTTTGGAAGCTGCATCAGCGACAAGTAATTGTTTTTGGGCATACAAATTGCATCTTCACTTTAAAATTATAATTATACCATTAAGCCATTTCCCTTTCGGGGTAGGCGTGACTTGCTAGGTTGGAGAATAGTAGTGTGCATATGGGTATATAGGTATAAGGTAGGTAGGTATATAGGTATGAGGTAGATAGGTATATAAGTGTTAGGTATATATATTTTAGATTGGTCTGGAATTCTCGTGTTATTTATTTAAATGACACGTTCATTCCGCAACACTGCTCCGACCCAGGTTGCTGATCAATCTCTCTAGCGATCACCCCAAGTGAAGAGCCTCACAAAAATGTTATGTATGGTTCTCCACTTGGGCCCATTAATATCCAAGATCTATGTTTCAGGCGTCATTCATTCTACTCTCACTCTGTTTACAAACTATATGTCGCCACACTCTTCTGTCCTGGCATACTACTCTGGCTTCCTTCACGTCCATGCATTTTTTCATGCAAGCTCTTGTGTTTCTATGGCTTCTTATGTCTCTACGGATTAATGTCTCATTTACAGATTCTAACCATTCTTTCGGCGGTCTACCTCTGGGCATTCTGCCACTTACTTTACCTTTATACACTTGTTTGGTCAGTCGTTCATCTTTCATTCTTTCAAGATGTCCGAACCATCTTAACTGATTTCTTTCCCATGTGTCAACTATTGTCTCTTTTGCACCACATTCTTTGAGGATTGTCTCGTTTCGGACTTTGTCCATCAGTGTTTTCCCGCATATTATGCGCAGAGGTTTCATGCCGATCGCGTTAATTTTACTCCTGTCCTTTTCTTGACAGGTCCATGTCTCGCTACCGTATAGTACAGTGGGTACGAATATAGAATTGTGTATGGCCATTTTAGCTTTCTTTGATATGTTTTTAGTTGTTAGGATGGACCCTGCTCTACCGATAACCTGTTTACCCTTATTTATGCGCCTATCTAACTCCCCATCTATTTTTCCGTCGCTAGTGAATAGACTACCTAGGTATACGTACGTGTCAACTCGTTCTAATCTCTCAACATTTAGGACAATGTTGCACATTGTTTTCTCACTATTTCCCTCAAACACCATGATTTTTGTTTTATTTACGTTAATTTTGAGTCCCATGTCCTTCATGCTTGTATGAAGTTTATTCAACATTCTTTGCAAGTCCTCGACTGATTCTGCCATAACAATCTTGTCATCTGCGAAGGCTAAACCACGTACCTTAACTGTTTGGAGATCTACACCTTCTTCGTCGAAGAGTGCAGTTCTTAGACACTTATCCATGAATATGATAAATAGCCTCGAGGACATAACGCATCCTTGTTTCACGCCTTGCGTAATATCGAACCAGTCACTCAGTTTCCCGTTTACCCTTACGCTCGCTTTACTACCTGTATATATTGTTTTTATTGCCTGCAGGAGCCCTCCATTTACTCCGTACTCTTTAAGAACTTCCCAAAGTTTACTTCTATTTACCGTGTCGAATGCTTTTTCTAGGTCAATAAATGCACAGGAACCTTTCTTTCCTACTCTCAAGCTTTTTTCTGTGATCTGTCTTAGGCTAAATATCTGATCTGTACATGATCTTCCTGGCATACAACCACTTTGGACGTCCCATATCTTTTCCTCTGTGATTTCCATTACCCTACGAATAAGTATTTTTGAGTATATTTTACTTACGGTACTTAGTAGGCTGATACCTCTGTAATTACTGCAGTTGTTTTTATCTCCCTTTCTTTTGTATATTGGTACGATAATCCCTTTTTTTCCAATCGTCTGGGACTTTCCCCGTCTCGATACATAAATTTATTAATTCGCACAACCTGTGAGGTATGTACTCGCCACCGTATTTGAGCATTTCAGCACTAATACTGTCTATGCCAGCAGCCTTACCGTTTTTCAAGTTCTTAATTATGTCTCGGACCTCAGTGACACAGACTTTTTCAATTGGGTTTTCTAATGCATTATGTTCTATGTCGCAGTTTTGTTGTCCTATATCTTCACCTCCTAATAGTTCTTTAAAAGAGTCTTTTAAAGCGTCTACTATCTCGTCTATATCATATAGCATTTCACCTTTGCTGTTTCTCATGCTGGCAAACTCTGCACTCTTACTTTCCTTCAACTGTTTATATAATAGTTTCATAATTCCTTCAAAGTAGTTCTGCATTTTGTTCTCTTCTTCTGTTCTGATTTTTTCTTTACTCTCCTTGACTAGTCGTTTCATTTTCCTCTTTTTGTCTTTGTAATCATTTTTGAGTCTATTTCTCTCCTCATCGCTAAGACCTGTCATGTTTAATGTTCTCTTGTGCGCTTTTTTCTTTTCTCGCTGGGCTGCTTGAATTTCATCATTCCACCATGCATCACCAGACTTTCTTCCTACCACTGCCGTACCACACACTTCAATTGCAGTTTTAACAATGATATCCCGTAATAAAGCCCACGCGCCCTCTATATCTTTATTGCTCGTAAGCGCTTCCCAAGTTGTCCTATCTATGCGTTCGCTTAACTTATTTTGAAACTCTATTCGCACTTCCGGTTTCTGTAAATTTTCAATCTTTATTCGAGTTTGTTTCGTTTTTTCTGTTCTCTTTCTTTTCCATCCCCGGCCTAAGTTTATTTTAGAGATTAAAAGATAATGATCAGTATTGCATTCGGAACCCCTCATGACTTTTGTATCTTTGACTAGTTCTCTTAGTCTTTCATCCGCAATAACGAAATCAATTACACTGCGGTTATTTCCTTTACACCAAGTGTACGTGTGGATCATTTTATGTCGAAACCAAGTATTGGTAATAAATAGACCCTTTTCTAAGCATAAGCTAACTAATATTTCCCCGTTATAATTTTTTCTTGGATCCCCAAATTTACCTAGTACCCTTTCTGTATCTGTGTCCTGACGTTGAACGCCGACCCATCCGTTATCTCCTAGCAGAATTATTCTTTCACATTGATCGCAAGTACTTATTGTGTCATTTAAAGTGTCCCAGAAAGCGTCTTTGACTTCTCGCGGCTCACTGTCAACTGGGGCGTAGCACGCTATGATAAATAACCTTCTGATTCCTACCTTCATTCTAGCCCACAACAATCTGGGAGATACAAAATCATGATCTTTGAGATGCTGTCTTGCTTTTTCATTCATAATTAAACCGACCCCTTGACTACGATTTGATTCACTACCTACTCCTGACCATATTTCAAAACCGCCTTTCAACACCCCATTTTCTATGTTTCTACTTTCGCAACCCTTTTTCTTCGTCTCAGGTACACATAAAATATCTAGTTTCCTAGCATGCATAGTTTCTCGTAGTTCTCTTACTTTAAGGTCATTCACTCCTCTAGCATTCCAGACACCCAGTCTCCATTCATCGCCTGAAACTCGACCTTTACGTTTACCGTGTGTATGCATTTCGTCAATCCAAGTTTCAGTCCATTCCGAGGCTACTTTATTGTTTGTATTATTCATGTTTAGATTGTACACCCAACTATCACCTTTATGCGCGAAATTTGTTTTGCGAGCCGAAATCATGTCCAAGTTAAGTGATTATTCGTCGTACGGTGGATAGTCTATCTGTAACGTCAGTCCCACCAATACTTCTTTTACTGTGTGGGGGGGGGGGGAGGGGTGGAGGTGAGGACAGAGAAAGGAAACCGAGAGTCTCAATTGGTTGGTGATTTATGCTGAGAAGGTTACCAGCCTTCAGCAGCGTTGTATTTGATAGGAGTTAATATGTGCCCAAATAATAATTGAACTGCAATATTATAAGTTTTAGGGAGAATTTAAGATGCATTTAGGAGTCTTTGAAAATGACGCGTCAATGCAATATTATAATTTTCAATCCCTGGCAATTTGCGAAAAGCTTTAACATGTGAGGGTTTCTTGAAAATTTTGAAATTCCTTCGAAACCATCAAAAATCGATTGAAAATTCCTACTAATGGAGAGCGGAAAAAATCGTAAAATATTTGAGAATCTTTGAAATTTCCTGAAGCGTTATTATTTTCTTAAAATAGGCTCTTTGGGTTTGAAAAAGAGTTATATATAGACATACATTAAATTTTCTCCTGCTTGAAATATTAAAATTGTTATATTAATTGAACTGCAATATTATAATTTTTATTGGGAGAGTGTTTAAAAATGCATTTAGGAATCTTTGAAAATAAGGCGTGAAGGGAGACGCCATCAGTTTAATTTTCGAGTTTTCCAACACCTCAAAATATCTTCAACGATTTACGCGGCCCCCCCCCCCCCCAACCCCAATTCTATCATTACATGAAGAAAAATTTCACTTCAGCAGAAATTAATATGAATTGGTATAAAATGAAGAAAAACTTATTAAATTAATTAAAGTAAGTAGAATTAAATTAATAATAATATTAATCTTCCAATTTATTCATTTACTTTGCCCAGATTGAAGTTCCTATGTTCCTAATTTATGCTTGCTTTTCATGTGTGTTTTTTATATCTCGCAACTTTTTCTGTCATGAAAATATGACAGCTGATTACCATAGCTTAGTTTGACATCTTATAAAATTGATTTCTCACTTAAAGCAGCATGAGTTTGAGAATGCATTGATTTTTGAACGAAGTTTAAAATTGTTTAATTTTTGGCGCTTCAAGTGTGAATTCATTAATTTTAAAAGTATCCAATTAGATAGCATATCGTTTCCAAAATCTTAAGAACAATCGAACTTCAAAGGTTCATCATACATATAATTTTTCATTTTTGAACGTTAAAAATGACAGCGTATTTTCGAAAGAAATGACATTTTTTTATTTTTTGTTTAAATCTGCCCGCCTCGCGGACACAGTCTCAACGCACGCTGCATGTTCATTGTGCTACCCCTACATGTTTGCATAGAACTTTTAAAATTGAATGTCAAACCATCGACAACTGAAACTAATGATTGTGAAATTATCTTTTGTTTGAGCTCCTTCGACTTTAATGAACACATTCTCAGCACGTGTCTCGTGAGAAAAACAGGTCAAAAACAAATTTTTAGAACTTTGGTCTGATCATTTTTTTCGTATCCTGTGCCGTTTTTCCTAAAATTTTATTTTTTTATATGTTATTTCTTATCACACCGACATCACAAGTGCGATTTTAGGTACTGCGAACGATACCTAGAAATTTTTGTTTTCGTATCTTGCATAGTTTGACCACAAAATGGATTTTTTTTTATTTTCAATAACATTTTTCACGATTAAAACGAAAATTACCCGTCTAATAAAAAAAAAGGTTGCATGAAAATTTGTCATCACTTTGAAATTTCTGTAATTTCAATTTAATATTATTGTTTTGAATGCGCAATTGTAAGACAGTTTCATTTTTCAGGCTTCGAAAGTAAAGTTTTTTTCCTTTAAAAGCTTATATGTGAAAATATTTGGTTTGAAATTTCTTAATTTTTTTAGGCCTTTAATTAGAAATTCCACAATATTGTAGTTTATAAAATAATCTAAAATGCACTTCTAAAATAAATTCAAAGAAATGCAAAATTCAGATAATTATTTCTCAAATTCAAGCTTCAACAACTACAAGATTTTATAACATGGCATTAAAAATTGAATTCTTCTTTACGTGAAAGTGTTTCAAAATATTCAACATAAAAAGAACCATTCCGAATTGAAAGGCTTAAAATTGTGCAATTTCAGACACTGAAATCATATATAGCAATCTTTTTTGTGTTCTATTTGTCAGTTATCAATGTTCAATGTCATGTTTTTAAATTGGCCGATTTTTAGTTATTGCTGGAAAATAACTACCCTTAATTAGGAAGTTTAATTGAGACAATGTTTTACACTAATTATTGAAGATTCGGACTCGAAAAATATCGATTTTAATTCAATAATAGATTTATGGAGTTTTAATAGAATATCTGCCATAAATTCCGTATAATTCAGGCTCTAAGCCGTTCTCAAACCCTGCGTTCAATTAGGGATTAATTTTCAATTCGCGTACGCTCCCGCATAATAATGACATTGATATGTACCCTAGTCATGAACAGGCTGTGGTTGACGCAATAACTTGATACAAGAGAGCTTTTTGGAAGAGAAAATAGAGGAAAACACCCACAATTAAACTTTCGGAAACTAGAAAACAAATACGCTTGACACGCGCGTGATTTTTTTTTCTCACGCAGTTTTTAAATATAAATGTGAAATAATCTAACATCAAAATTTTTGTACAATCTTCTGTGAAATTTAGTGGCACAATAGGCTTTATGGCTCGAGCGCCAGGGGTGCCCTTTTTTGAGCTCCCCATCCATATATACACTTGTGTGAAATTTAAATATTTTTGTTGAAAACAACAGATTTCCGGTGAGAAACGTTAAAAAAACCTTAAATTGTTCCCAAATTGTAAATCTTCTATGAAATCTATAACGATGTTTCCAGTGCAAACCGCTAACTTAACCTACAATTGTACCAAAAAAATGTATCTTCATTCAGATCTAATGATATTTTTTCTAAAAATGCCGATTTCCGGTGTATAATATTAACGTAACCTAAAATTTCGAAAGTTGTCCATCTTTAAAATATTTACTTTTTTTCCGGTATCTTAGAATATCAATGTACTGTAGGGGTTTTCAATATGTTTATTAAAATATCGCCAAACTCGGACCCAAGCCCTTCTCAAGGCGTAGTTCAAAATGTTAATAATAAATAGATAGATATAGAACAGAATAAATACATTGTTCTTACCTTACTACCAGTTTACAAAAATTAGAAATAAGTTAATTGTAGATATTTCATCGTTATATATATGTTACAAAGGTAAAATTTTCAAATTGCAAGGTTATAACCTCACAAAAAGCTTATAAAGGCTCGTCTAGAAGTATGAACTGAGTTTTATATGTGAATATGGTTTACAAAGAAAGTATATATTTTAGATTATTTATAAGTAAAGGAAATAAATCCTAAAGCAAATGACTGAATTCATTAAAAAATTTTTAAAATGATAGTTGCAAAAACCTGTGGCAAGGCCGAAGCCCAGGAAATTCAAATTTTTTACATTCTCATCAGAGAAGGTATTAAGGATTAGTAAGTATTGGATCTAATAAAGTACTGGATCCTATATACTTACCAATACTTCTTTTTCATATGGGATTTGTGTAACATTTACCCCCCCCCCCCCCTTTGTCAAATATCCACGTTTTGAGCCCTTCTGAACACGTAAAACAGGTTTTCGCCAATGTCTCTGCCTGTGTGTGTGCCTGTCTGTGTGTCTGTAGATATTCAGTCTATTAGCACGATAAATTTTGAAAGAATTGACAGATTAGATTGAACTTTGGTATACTCTTTTATTGTCCTAAAGTGAAGGTCAAGTTTGTCAGCCAGCCTTTTTAGATGAAAATTCAAAAAGTTAAAGCACTTTAAAAGTTTTTAGACCACTTTTTTCAATACTTGTAAATTCTTTGTACAGCTATTTGTAGCACAGGAGAAGATGAGCAATTTATCCTGATAACCTTTTTCGATCAAAACAAATTACCAGAGTTATAACATTTACAATATTAAAAAAAAGGAAATGAAAATTTCAAGACAAACAATGCACTGTATGAAAAAAGTAAAGGAAAAAACGTAGCTTTTTGAACACCCTACAATACTATCATAACACCTTTTTGAATTTTTTGGGAAAATCGAGAATTCAAATTTTGATCGAACAAAAAACAATGAAAAATCAAAAATTCCATTTCACGGTCAAACTATGCAAGACACGACAAAAGATGAATTGAAAAAAATCTTGCACCCAGAAGAGATCTAAAAATTTGTTATCAACCGCTTTTTGATTGGACGCGTAGTTTTTGTTTTATTCGTAAAAAACAACATGAAAAATATAAAAAAATAAATTTTTGGACAAACGACACAAACTACGAAAACAATAATTAGATAAAATTTGTTGACCCAAAAGAGAGTTGGAAATTTTTGACTCATAATTTTTGTATAGGATGCGTAGTTTTTGTTTTAATCGCAAAAAATAACATTGAAAATAAAAAAATTAAATTTTGGGAAAAACGAGGTAAGGTACGAAAAAAAATTATTTATTAAAAGTTGTACACCCAAAAAATATCTATAAATTTGTTACTGATCATTCTTTGATGGAACTAGTCGTTTTTGTTTTAGTCGTACAAAATAACATTTAAACGTAGAAAAAATATATTTTTTTTTGAATGACGATACAAGGTACGAAAAAAATTACTAGACACAAGTTGTTCACCCACAAAACATCTACAAATTTGTTGTTACTCATTTTTAAATAGGACGAGTAGATTTCCTTTTAATCGCGTGTAAAAAATAAAAAATAAACGAATTAACTTTTTGGAAAAACGACACAAGTTACAATAATAATGTATTTAATCAAATTTCTCGCCCAAATTGTATCTGCAAATTTCATCAAAATCACTTTACACTAGGATGCGTATTTTTTGTTCAAATCGTAAAAAATAACATTGAAAATAAGCAAATTAATTTTATGGAAAAACGACACAAGTTGCAATAAAATTTTTAATAACAAATTTGTTTTTTTGCGGAATGCTTACTTTTTTCAATTATAAAAACAAGAAAATGAAAATACGTCTGTTATAATACCAATGCATATGATGAATTGTAATAATATACATTTATTGAAATGATATACATTTTCAGGGTAGCCGAGAATAAAATTTAATGCAAAATGAGGAACAAATATTAAAGTCATCATGATAAATAAAATTTGTACTTCATTTTGCAATATCTGAATAAGCAATCCTAGGCCGAGGTACAGAAATAAATGTCATATACATTTGATATAATAGTGTTAAAAATAATGTATAAAAGTTCGCCGGTTGGAAAAAAATCGATTCAATGCTTCAACCTTTATTTTTAAAAAGTATGTGCGCCTTATATACCTGATCTAAAGTTAACCGAGTTTTTATCTCTTTGTATGTATCAGTTCTAAAAGTAAAAGTTCATCAAGATTAGGCACCAATTACAAAATTTCAACGTTATCTAAATCGAAGTCGACAGTTATGTGCAAAGTCATAAGTATGTTTAGCTGTGACTGTTTAAGTTTTTCTTCCCAACAGATCTTTCGTGTTCTCTATTTTTTCTGTGCAGAAGTCTGTCCAGAATGCACGTTTTTTTCACAATTCTTACATTTACGTTGATAAACTCAGTTACACTGTTTTCTTTCTTGATTTTATTTTCAATACTTATAAGTAAGGTTTTTCTAAAATTATTATTGATCGCAAAAACTAATTGAAGGTAACTTTTATTGAAAATTCTAAAGAAACATACATCTAAATTTTGAAGGTTTCTAGGTGTTATTCGGTTTCATTGATATCGTCTTTTGTAAATTAATGATGTGTGTGTATCTTTCAGTGATTTTAATTTTTAACAAATGGAATGGATAGCCATTTTTTTTGTAGCGTATTCTGCACTTAACTAGATCTAAGTTCTTTTTTTGGAATCTAACATTAACCAGTTGTGTAGCTCTATCGACTAAGCCATAGATAATACTAATTTTATGATAGATTGGGTGACAAGAATCAAAGTTCAAAAATCTACCTGACCATATTGGTTTGCGATTCCAATTAGTTATAATTTTCTTATTTTCAATTTTCAATGCAAGATCGAGAAAATGTATTTTATCAGCTTCAGCTAGTTCCATGGTAAATTTAATATTAGTGTCAACTGTTCAATGATAAATCTTACCAAAACATTACGAGTTATCATTGGATCTCCGATATCAGCTTCTGCAGCTAATATTTTCATGGAAGAAATCGCAAAAAAAAAATTTTAATCAGTTAAATACACAATCACTTTCTATTATATAAATTATTACAATTTCTGAAGTCAAATGCTAGCATAGCCTAAACTTCTTGAAAATGAAAAACCTTGATATGAGTTTTGTTTAAAAAGGCTGATTTCCAGTTAACAAAAAAACTAACAAAATCTTAATTGTATAACAATTTTAAGTCTTCTAAGACACTTTGTGATGTTATATTGAAATTCCTAACAAAAATTTAAGATATAAAGCAATCGCCGGTAATCAAAAGCCAATCAGTTTTTCAACAAGACTGCCGTGATATTTATAAGAAAGCAGGATCTACAGTGAATCGAAAGTAAGTTTTTTCTAACGTTGGAATCGTGAAAAAATACATCCGTTTATGAAAACCTTTTTTTCAAAATTGTTAATATAATTGAAGATAATTTTTTAATAATAATTGTAAAGAAGCCGGATCTACGATTCTGGCAAGTCGTGCTAGGTAAGAAAGCGGGATCTGCGGAAATTGTCCCGATTGACACGAAGGTCGATTTCAGGGGACATGATATTACTTCCAAAAGCAGTACAAAAATCCGGCTTTCTTCACGTTATGGGACTTCATAAAAGAGAGCATCTGCAAATAATATAATTACTAATTGCAAAATAAACACAAATTATTTTTAAAATTGGAAAAAAAGTAATATATTGATGTTACCCAGCTGCTGATAATTTAATAAAGGTAAAAAACAATTTTTAAAAATTTGAAAACAATTTGTTACGAAGGAATTTTCAAAATTTGTAAATAGTTTTTATTCGTTTATATTTTAAAAGTGGTTAATATTTGTAATTTCCTATTTAGTTAATGTTACTGAAATATATTTTCAAAATTATTATGAACATGCGTTTGTATCGATGTAACTTTATGATTAACATAAATTAGCTTCATATCGGAAAAAAGGCCTAGTAAGTTAGGCATTACAAAATATAATCTTAAGAAAATTATATTCAGAACCGAAAATATTCTGTTGATAATTACTAAGATCTGTAACTACATGAATAGATTTTGCTGAATATTATAAAAGCTATTTCCATCATATGAAAATTATTGACAAAAAATATGAAAGGAAAAATGAATCAATGTGGATTCAAAAACAAGTTTGAAATTATGTTCATCATTCGTTGAAAATATAATAAGATAATTCGAAAGCTTGAAAACATTTTTGTTGAATCAATTAAATTTGTATTGAGTTAACCAAAGAATTTGCAATTACGAAGATAAAAAGCAGTATGATTGAGTCAACTCAACAAATTCTTTAATGAAATTGGGAAAATTTCATCAAAAGTTTACTTGTTTGATTGAACGAAGTATGAGACCTAATTTTGGGCAGTTAAAAAACCAATTTAGTTAAACCAAAGACATCTTTTGTTCAATTAAATAAATATATTATTTTAAATACTAAAACAGGCCAACCTTTAATTTAAGTTGATTCGAACAAACGGATTTGGTTATTATAAATTTTTTTAACTGTAACGTATTCTATTGTATTTAAAATAATTCACAATTAACAATTAATTGAATTTTTTTTACAGAAAATTCAATAATGTCATGCTTTCTTAAATATCATTGCAGAACAATAGTTGTTCAATTTTTTTACAATTTGCTTTTTTTCGTATTTTTATACGAAATAGTACATCACAAAACTAAAGTTAATGAATTGCAACCGAATAAATCATAATCCAGTTGTGATCAATTGACATAAGGAGACAGTTGAAAAAAGTATACGTATGCAAAATGCAATGGACAACTTGTATTGTGCTTATGACAGTACTCTGAATTCATTAGAATTTCAAAGTAAAGTATATTGTGAAACGGAATATCGGCCTTCAAAACTTTCGCTAGCTTGTTTATTCTCTATGGTATTCTGAAAATTGAAGTTAGTTTAAAGTCCCTTCGTTACAAAAAGTTGTTACATCATTGTGCAAAAAGTAAACAATATTGCAAAAAAGTTCAATTGTGTATAAAATAAAACGTAGCAAAAGACAAACGTACCAATCATTTGTTTTTTATTCAAAATGTAAGTGCTGCTTTCTTTACTGACTTTTGAAATAAATCTGAACGTTGTGATAGAAAGAAATTCAATTTGTCTAATTTAGGGGAACATGGGGCAAAATGACGACAGGGGCAACACGGGACAATGATTATATCTCCCGTGTGGTGTGGCGCCATCTACTGGAAATTGTAGGAACTTCGTTTTGAGTCGTTTCCGAGATTTCCGATGTCAGTTTGTTATAATTTTGTTGTTATTTTCCAAGTTATGAGATGCATGGATCGTTTTCGTGGCCAGTTATAATTTTGACTGATTTTCAACCAGACGTTAGTTATAAAAATGTTTGCTTAATTAAAATTGCTTCAGCACCATTCCTTTGTGCACATGTTCAGACAGAGATGACGGAGACGAAATTCATGTCTTCGTATTTTGTAAGGCCTGATTTTGGTAATTTTTATATAAAAAATTGGACAATAAAACTTGCTACAACAAGTTCTTGTAACTGCAATACTTATTTTTAAATCTTTTTTAATTAATTTTGTTCATAAAACATTTTATTTTTTACAAAGTAAATAGAAATAAACTTTGGGAAGTCCTTCAAGAGTACGGAGTCAATGGATGGCTCCTACAAGCAATAAAAACAATATATACAGGTAGTAAAGCGAGTGTCAGGGTAAATGGGAAACTGATAGACTGGTTCGATATTATGAAAGGCGTGAAACAAGGATGCGTTATGTCCTTATGGCGATTTATCATATTTATGGATAAGTGTCTAAGAAAGGCCCTCTTCGACGAAGAAAGTGTAGATCTCGAAACAGTGAAGGTACGTGGGTTAGCTTCCGCAGATGACAAGATTGTTGTGGCAGAATAAATCGAGGACTTGCAAAGATTGTTCAATAAACTTAATATAAGCATGAAGAACATGGGCCTCAAAATTAACGTAAATAAAACAAAAATCATGGTATATGAGGGAAAAAGTGAGAAAACAATGTGCAACATTGTCCTCAATGATGACAGATTAGAACAAGTTGACAAGTACGTATATCGGGGTAGCCTATTCACTGGCGACGGAAAAATAGATGGGAGTTAGATACGCGCATAAATAAGGGTAAGCAGGTTATGGGTAGAGCAGGATCCATTCTTAGGAACAAAAACGTATCAAAAAAATCTGAAATGGCCATACATAATTCTATATTAGTACCGACTGTACTATACACTGTAAAACAATAAACGAAATTTTACATCGTCATGCGTGGAAAATAAGGATCCTGTACGAACGTGGTAACTTTCCGCGACGGAAAATAAAATCCCACTCTGTTGGGAATTATAAAAGGTCGACCGTAACATTCCCACCTAGTGGTGAGATTTCGAAGCTGCTAATGGTTTTTACCTAGCGAGAGTAGCAATAACCTAAAAATTTCATGGGAAAACTTTCAAATGAGTCCTTTGCAAATATGACTTTTGTCTTTAATTGCATTCTGTACATTTTTTGCAGTACTTATAAAGTACATAGATTATTTCAGATACAAATATAAATTAATATACATTCAAATTATAAATACTAGACATAGCTGGCATTACAGATTTTGAGGTTATTTTCTATCAGTTTTTATCTTTGAAGTTATCCAGCATGGACAATTACAAGGCATGGCAAATAGGATTTCCTATATTCATAAATGTACTTATGTCAATTGGGGCATACATCTTAACAGCCCGATTAATTCCATAAGGGAAAAGTTTTAAATTATTGTTACTTATGTTACTACAATGTCTTAAATAAGGGTCTGTCTGAACATCCTGACGAGGCTGACTATTTGTTAAAATATGTTACTTCACAACATATCAGGTAGTTTAGCGGCTAGGACCGCAGGGAGGCCGACCGAAAAGGATTACATAAATGTTTGTTTCAATATTGCATGTACAGATTCAAAAATTAGAAATCCAGAATCTACGGGTTTCAAAGATTTCAGATATCAAAAATTTTTCCTAAAATGTTTTAAATTACGATAAATATAATGTATCTCATAAAGAGAAACGGATGTGTGAAAACGGGCATCATTTTCAGATTCACCTTCAGCGTCATTTAGTATATAAGTATTAAGGCTGTTGGAACGCTGTCCAAAGAAAGTGGCGAAATTTGTGGAGCACTCCAACTTTATATTACTAAGATTCGATTAACGATTCGTATCGTTTTGAGTCCGGATATGAATCGAATATGACGTTTATGTCATTGAGTGATTGAGGTTTCGTTAACCCTCGTGTTGTGCGAATTGTGGCTGCGAAACATTAATCAACAGGATTGGATACCCAGTGCAACATCACGGGTTTGTGAGGTGAAATCAATAGAATATTAGAATATAAGTAATATTATAAGCAAAATTTAATGTTATTGAAAAACAAATTTATATATTAATAAAATAAAACTTATTGATAAATCGAAAAGATTTCGTTGGAAAATAGCTTGGAGCTAAAAAAATTTTCGTCTTTTAAGCAAGGCTTCATTTACTCAAATAATATATTTAATAAATATGTTATAAGTATTATTTTCTTATATTAATTTACAAGGTTTAAATAACTTTTTTATGTCTTTTTGTATAATTACTGGCCAACGGCCATGCCACGCTGAAAAAACCAGTTCTCGTCAGATCACTGGAGTTAAGCAGCGTTGGGCGCGGTTAGTACTTGGATGGGTGACTATTCGAGAATACTGCGTGCTGTTGGCATATCGTGGGTGTGGTGAGCCCAACTTGTAGTTATTTACTACAAGAAAATATCCACCTAGAAACACTACCCAAATCGGGTAGTGTCACGCCTACCCTGAAATTAATGGTATTTTTATTAATTTAATTTAATTTAATTTATTTTAATTTAATTTATTTTTATATTAATGGTGGCTTAATGGTATACTACAAAAAGAAAATGGTTTTTGGTTATGTTTCTACAAGGACGCCGAGCCGCTTCAAACTTTTCCCACATATGTGTATTCAAATTCACTTAATATATATATATATATATATATACACATACATACATATATACATATATCTGTGTAAACAGAAACAAGGACAATTTTTAACTCGCGTTGACAAGTATACCGAATAAACGATTAAGTTCGAAGCTCCATTGGATTGATTCATCGTTATCTACAATAATATATTTTATTATTGCATGGTAATATTCCGCTTGGTACCGTGGAAACCTGCTACTTTAGTCCGTAAGATTACAACGACAGTCGGCAAAAAATTACCGCGTTAGTGCAGGGTCCTTTTATTTCCTACTGCCGACGGTGTAATTTCCAGCAACTGACGTGAAATAACATGCGATGCCGCAGCGTATTTTATGCATCAGTGCAATTTCACCACGACAGAATATGTGAAATTTCGAGGACATTTTTTACAGTGTACGGTAGCGAGACATAGACCTGCCAAGAAAAGGACAGGAGTAAAATTAACGCGATTGGCAAGAAACCTCTGCGCACAATATGGGGGAAAACACTGATGGAACAAGTCCGAGACGAGATAATCCTCAAAGAATGTGGTACAGGAGAGGCACTAGTTGACATATGGGAAAAAAATCAGTTAAGATGGTTCGGACATCTGGAAAGAATGAAAGATGAACGACTGAACAAACAAGTGTATGGAGGTAAAGTAAATGGCAGAATGCCCAGAGGTAGACTGCCGAAAGAATGGTTAGAATCTGTGAATGAGACATTAATCCGAAGAGACACAAGAAGCCATAGAAACACAAGAGCTTGCATGAAAAAATGCATGGACGTAAAGGAAGCTAGAGATGTATGCCAGGAGAGAAAAGTGTGGCGACAAATAGTTTGTATACGGAATGAAAATAGAGTGAAAGGCGCCTGAAACAAAGCCCTTGGATACTAACGGGCCCAAGTGGGGAATCACACAATTTTGTGAGGCTCTTCACTTGGGGTGATCGCTAGAGAGATTGATCAGAAAACTGGGTCGAAGCAGTGTTGCGGAACGAAGCTGTCATTTAAATAAATAACACGAGAATTCTAGGTCAATCTAAAATATACATACCATACACATACATACCTATCTACCTTATACCTACATACCCATCTATACACTACTATTTTCCAACCGAGCAAGTCACGCCTACGCCGAAAGGGAAATGGCTTCATGGTATAATAATAATAATTTAACAAACCGTCCCGTTTTCCCCGTGCAAGGGGCAAAATGGGATTGAAAACTTTTTTTCAAAAATCAATAAAAGAAATAGAACATGACATTTTTTCAATACGACATTTTTTTAAGTACATTATCAGTTTTTTAAGGAACCTATAGTGGTAATTGCGGAAAAAAATAATTTTAGTGAGAGAAAAAAAATCCTAAAGCAAAGTCGTCCTGTTTTGCCCCATGTTCCCCTATATCTTATATGAAAGACAAATAGTACACATGTCGTATGTTTGTACAAAAACGAATATCAAAATTTTAGTGGTTAAGTGACTAGATGTTACAATTTCATATACTTAACTAAAGCTTTCAGATGAATACAAAGATTCTTATGCATATTTCAGAACTAATTGAACAGAGTTATGGTTTCTTAAATTAAAATTTTTAATGCATTTTCTTGGTACGAAAATTTGTAATTAAACTCAAAAAGCCAACGAGAAATATATATTCAAGACTTAAGGTTGGGATTCAAGAAATTTTAAGCAAATGAAAAATAGAAAGTTTTCTCCGCTTGATTATAATGAAGAACCTCTTAATTGCAGTTTCTCACAAATAATTTTAATAAACTAATAAACCTCAAGCATCTTCCTGAATGTAGAATGGGGTTTTGAATTTACTTGATGTTTAATAATTGGGCCTTTTTAGTTCCTAATTCTGGAAATTTCCTATAATAAAAGTGTAAGTTTAGTGAGAATATGCACGAGTGAGGGATTTGTAAGTTTTTCCTGATGTGAATTTGCGCTTAGAGTCCTTCAGACGTGGTGGCGGATTTGTTGAAGTGCACCTTGTTACTCAGAAACGCTACATGCTCACGGAGGAAACATTAAGTTTCACCTCATTTTAATTGTGAGCCTAAAAGCGAGCACCCTCGACCCCTTTAAGTGCCGGTGTATACCCGAAACAACAGTGCGAAGTCATATCAACCTGAATTTCATTTCGCGATAAACTTTCTGGATCTTGGGCAATGTATTTCTCTAGTTGGCACCTTATTTTCGAACAAAATTAAGTGACAGATCCAAAATTCTTAATTGGGGTTCAATGATTCGTGATGTATACATCTCCCGCATTTTTGCCCGATTTCAATTTTATATTCCGGCATATATTGCCGAAATTAAATTTTCTAATCCGACAAATCTTGCCGTCAACGAACTTTCTTTTCTAACATGAATTTTTTTTAATTTAGCTAAATATTAGAATATCTCAATATTTTATCATGAAATAAGGATTATTCATTTGTGAATATACATAAACTGTCATATAATCAACAACATTAAACACTAAAAATACACTAGAATTGCTACTCGCTTCCCATAACACACTTTTGCACTAATTTGCGAATTTTCACAGAAGAGTGATGTGTCACATCTCTGACCCCCATTTCTGGATCACCCTTTGAAAAATGTATGTTAGTAAGTGATCACAAAAGAGTGATTGGTTATATTTAGAAACCTTTTTTCGAAATCTTCGTCTTTCAAAAAATGTGGATCTATTACTGTTCACAGACGAAGTCGCCTTTAAAAAATACGTCTTAGTGACTGGTCACATAAAATTGATTCGTCAGATCTCGAAACCGTATTATAGGTCACTCTTCAGAAAATGCGTTTTAGTGACTGATCACAGAAGATTGATTGGTCGCAGAAGAGTGATTGGTCATATCTCGAAACCCTTTTTCAGGTCGCCCTTTAAAAAATACGTACAAGTGACTGGTCACAGAAGAGTGATTAGTCATATCTCGAACCTCTTTTCGACGTTGACTTTTAAAAAAATCTGCCCGCTTCGCGGGCACATTCTCATGGCGCGCTTCGCGCGCAGCTCGCAAGTTTGAGCGCGCCTAGGGCGCGCGACTGTTGGATCTCGCGCTTCGCGCTCGATCATATATTTATCTCGCGCTTCGCGCTCGATTATGTGTTCACCTCGCGCTACGCGCTCGGGCGTATTTGCATCGCGCTTTACGCTAGGCTCCTCTAGATTTTTGAACTTCGTGTTCGACTTCGATGAAAAGAAAAAGTTTGTTTGCAAATATTATAAAATTATCAAAACCTCTACATATTAAGTGATTGTTAAATTTGTTTTTATTTTAGTCTGAAAAGGAACTTCATTTACTCAAGGTTCTATCGACCTTAAGGAACACATTCTCATCCAGACACTCGCGCTTCGCGCTCGATATTTGATTTGAGAATCATTTGAACCGTATGATAGAAACAAAAAAGTTTGAGCGCACTTACGGCGTGCGATTTGGTAAATACACTGAGCGCGCACTTTGTGCTTCGTGTTATATGTTCTTCATATACAAATTACTAAATTTGTATTTGATTTCAAATGAAAAGTAATGATATAATTCAGGCGACAAATTTTATTAGTTAACATTTTATTTTAGCTTGTGCCGTTTATCAAAAAAGTTAAATTTTTCATTTTGAATATATTCTTACCACAAAAATTGATTACTGGTGTGTAAGTCTTTTTTGAATGCACAATTTTTGTTCATTTATATGTTTTCGTACCTTGCATTGTTTTTTCAAAAATTTGATTTTTTTTACTGTCAATGTTATTTTCACGAATAAAACGAAAACCACGCATCCTATCGAAACATGAGTCACAATAAATTTGTACCTCTTCCTTGGATGAACAAATTTTGTTTCGGTCATTTTTTCGTAGCTGGTAATATTCGTCTGAAAATTTGATTTTTCTATTTTCAATGCTGTTTTTTACGAATAAAACAAAAACTACGCGTCATATCAAAAAGTAATTTATAAGAAATTTGTAGATCTTTTTTAGGTGCACAATTTTGGTGAGATAATATTTTCTGGTATCTTGCATAGTTTTACAGCAAAATGGCTTTTTTGATTTTTCATTAATTTTTTGTGCGATCAAAATTTGAATTTTTTATTTTTCGAAAAATTCAAAAAGTTGTTATGAAAATATTATAGGGTGTTCAGGAATCAACGTTTTTCTCCTCTTGACTTTTTTTCATATCGTGCGTTTTTCGGCTTAAAATGTTCATTTTCGTTTGTTTTTTGGAATTTTGAAAATGCTATAACTCCAGTAATTTTTTTTTTATCACGAAAAGTCATTAGAATATTTTGTTCGTCATTTTGCGTACTACTAATAACCGTACATAGAATTTTCAAATCTTCCAAAAAAGTGGTCTCAAAAATTTTCAAAATGTGCTCACTTTTTGGATTTTCATCCAAAATAGCTGGTTAACGAACTCGTTCTCTATTTTTGGGCCATAAAAAAGTGTGCCAAAGCTCAATCAAATCTGATCATTTTTTCGAAAGTTATCGTGGCTACAGACAGACAGACAGACAGACAGACTACAGACAGACAGACACCTTCGTAAAAATCGTTTTTTCTAGCTCAGGGGGTCTCGAAACGTGGAGATTTGATGAAAACCGACTATGTCAAATTTTACATAAAACCAATACCTTCTCATTAGAATGAGAATGTAAAAATACGTGCGAAAGACTGTTCACAGAAAAGATTTCAAGATTCGGGGTAGGGAACGTCGACAAGCCCAAAAAAAGCTTTCAAGAACCCTTATCTGGAATAATCATGTACCTTGGACTCTTTTTGGATTGTCTTCGCAATTCTTAACCGATTTCAATAAAACTTGGCAGGTGATTAGTCAGCACTTAAAAAATAAGTTTAGGCACGATTTTATGTTGATATTTTAGAAACTGTGATATTGAAACAACAACAAAAACGCTAGAAGCAAATAATTTTCTACCTGTGCTCACCTCTACTTCCTACATACGTACATCCATTAGACTACAGATGGGAGGATAGGTGAAACATTGAATTTCTTACAATAATTCAATAATAATGAATTTTTTATCGAATCTTTTTGCCTAATATTTAACCTAGAAAGCTATAGCAATATGTTTTCGATATTATTATAGAAAAATACGATATTTCAATAATTGTAAACTTTAGTAATCAGATTTTTTGTAAAAAAATCGATTTTATTCACCTGTGCTCACCCCTGCAGCCCAATATAACCAACGGATTGGTGTCAAATTTAAACGAGAAGTCAGTAGCAACAGACTGTCCATAGCTTTTGCACAAATTTTTGATATCTTGAATATTATTATTATAATTACACCATTAAGCCTTTTCCCTTTCGGGGCAGGCGTGACTCTAGAATTCTCGTATTATTTATTTGAATAACACGTTCGTTCCGCAACACTCCTCCGACCCAGGTTGCTGATCAATCTCTCTAGCGATCACCCCAAGTGAAGAGCCTCACAAGGTCGTCATGTGAGGTTCCCTAATCGGGCTTATTAGTATCCAAGTCCTTATATTTCAGGCGCCATTCACTCTACTGACACTCTTTTTATAAACTATTTGTCGCCACACTTTTCTGTCCTGGCATACTTCTCTAGCTTCCTTCACGTCCATACATCTTTTTATGCAAGCTCTCGTGTTTCTATGGCTCCTTATGTCTCTTCGAATTAGGGTCTCGTTCAAACATTCTAACCATTCTTTCTGCGGTCTGCCTCTCGGCACACTGCCTTTATACACTTATTTCGACAGTCGTTCATCTTTCACTCTTTCAAAATGTCCGAACCATCTTAACCGATTTCTTTCCCATGTGTTAACTAGTGTAGTTTCTGCACGACATTCTTTGATGATTATTTTGTTTCTCACTTTGTCCATAAGTGTTTTCCCGCATATTTTGCACAGGAAATTCATGTCACTCTTATTTTTTTCCTGACAGGTCATTGTTTCGCTACCGTATAGCAGAGTCGGTACAAATATAGAATTATGTATTGCCATTTTATCTTTTTTTGATATATTTTTACTTCTGATAATGGACCCTATTCTGTACCGATAACCTTTTTACCCCCATTTATGCGCCTATCTAACTCCCCATCTATCTTTCCGTCACTAGTGAATAGGCTACCCAGGTATACGGACTTATCAACTCGTTCTATTCTCTCATCATTTAGGATAAGGTTGCACGTTAATTTCTCACCTTTTCCTTTAAACACCATAATTTTTGTTTTATTTTCGTCAATTTTTGAGGCCCATGTTCTTCATGTTTGTATTCAGTTTGTTCAACATTCTTTGTAAGTCCTCAATTTTTTCTGCCATATAAACCTGCGAAATCTAGCCCACGTACCCTCACTGTCTCGAGATCTAGACCTTCTTTGTCGAAGAGAGCCATACCTAGACACTTGTCCATAAATATGATGATTCGTTTGTCATTTACCCTTACAATCGCTTTGCTTCCTGCATATATTGTTTTTATTGCTTGTAGGAGCCATCAATTGACTCTGTACTCTTTGAGGACTTTCCAAAGTTTACTTCTATTTACCTTGTCAAATGCTTTTTCTAGGTCAACAAATACACAGAAAACTTTCTCTCCTATTCTCAAACTTTTTTCTGTGATCTGTCTTAAGCTAAATATTTGATCCGTACATAATCTTCCTGGCATAAGTCCACTTTTGACTGATAGCTTTTACCATTTTATGTATTTAGTGTGAAAAAATATAAAGAAATGACAAAAATAGTAAAATTTGGTATCGTGGGTACGAATCCTGCCAAGCCCCGACAAGACACATTTTCGGCAAGTCATATTTTCGGCAAGTCACAATGAGGTAAGTCACAATGCGGTGAGTCACATTGCGGAATCTCTCATTCGGAAAAAATGTGTAGTACACAAAAATGAGCACGAACTAGTGGGGGGACGTGAATTATTCAAGTCGACGTTGGAAAGGGGTGGGGGTGCGAAATACATTATTTTTGTCCGCACTTTTGCCACTTTTTTCTGGGCTTCAAATTTTTCCGAATATGACTTACCACAATGTGACATGCCGCGGGCTGACATGACTCAACTGCACAATCGTTTAAAAAAATGTATAATCTGAATTAAAATAATTGAAGTAGACCAAAGTAAACTCAATAGGGTAAAAGATCGTATTTGGATAGTGAGGGAGATTCAACTATCAGTTCAAGAGAATCTTTATGATATAGAATGACTAAAAATAGTTTTGATTGTTAACATTAGTACAAATGAACACTCATATGCTTTAACAACTATGCAGTGCATGTTCAATTTGTAGTTTATTAGAAAAATGATTTTTGGTATGAAATAACCCTTGTAATTGAAATCGGCTGGAAAAAGATCAGGCATAATGTTTTATGTATTTTGGTGCGCAGAATACGAATCTGAGACTAGTTTCCTGTCAAATCATCGGGGTTTTCCACTAGATGCAGAAGATTCCTTGTAAAAGCTGATTTTCGTGTACCGCATTACCACTGATGGGTATGAATTTATTTGGAAGGCAGGCTGAGTATGGTGTTTTTTTATATTTTAGATGCTGAATACGAATTTTGACTCAGATTTCCGCTAACTCTTCAAAGTTTTCCCTTAGATCCAGAAAATTCCCTAAAAGGCAGCTTGTTTTAGTATAATACCAATCCTGCTGGAGCAACTTGAGCTAATGAAGGATAACTCTGATTCGATTGACTCTTACTAAGACCTGGCTACATTATATGTATGATGCTCAATGTAATATGGGTGACGTTATACCCGCGAGAATTGCGTTCATAGGAAATTTATCGTATCTAGGAGAAAAGCCTGACCTGCTGAGGAAGAACCAAGTTCAGATTCGTATCCAGCACCACAAAATACATCAAGATATGATTTTCGGGCCACCTTCCAGATGAATTCAATACCCAGGGTATTCCATGTATAAAAAAGCTGATTTTCTAGGGAATTTTTCGCGTCTAGTGTAAAAGCCTGAAGGGATGAGGTTAAACTAATGTCATATTCGTATTTAGCGAACCACAATATATGAAGATATTATACTCGGACATGTTTACAGACGATTTCAAAACAAGGTCAATTTCATACACGAAAAAGCTGATTTTCTAGGGAATTTTCCGTATCTAGGGGAAAATCCTGACGTGTTGGGAAAGAACTGATGGCAGATTCGTGTTCAGCACCAAAAAATACGTATAGGTACCATACTCTGATCTCTCGCACAACCCACTATTTTTTTGTGGGCCTATGATAATTGAAACTTGTAATAAAAAAACACAAAACGTGAATAAAAGATTTTATTTTTATATGGAAAAGAATTTTCAACTGAAACTGTAAGCGATCCCAAAGAATTTATAAATTTTTTATGTCAGAAATCGATAGCCATAAAAAGTACAGTTGAAACAGGAATACACATTATAATTAGACGTAAAAATGTAACAGTTTAACTAAGTTTACGGAAAAACAAATTTCAATAATATTTTTTACGTGAATATTCGTCAACGAGATTTTTCAAGATTTCCTATAATCAGAATTTTCAAACTGGCCGCAAATTGAAAAAAATGTAAATTTTTTTTTCATAATATATAACTTCAAAAAAAATAGCAATATGAACGATATATTAACAATAATGGTTGATAGAGTTCAGTGTAATTATTATGAAAAAGTAAATAAATTAAAAATTTGAAATATAAATAAAGCAATAAGTCAGAAAATAGATTTTTACAGTAAATAATATTGAGTTACAAGTGCATGTAATATGTACCAGTAAGACGTATACCAACTATAAATATTTTTTGATCTTAAGAAATGAAAATTGTAAGCAGATAAGAATTTGAAATAAAGCAAACAAAATAGATACATGGCCGAAGTGATCACGGAATGTTTACCTAATATTCATGGAAAATATGAAAAAAAAGCTTCCTGTGATTTAAAAAAAAAAAAAAAATTAGTTAACAGCTTGTAGGGACTGTCTACCGTTACTGAAAATTCCGTTTACTAGTTAGTGCCTAGCTTATGAATAAAGTTGTGAGTTGAATCTGTTTAGTTTTAATTTTTTGTTATTGTTGTAATATTAATTTTATTATTTATAGGGGCCCATTGGCGCATAGAATTATTTTCATTGTGTTGGTGTGGCCCCTGAACGTCGCGTGGACTTTCTCTATATATTCAGCTGTCAGGGGCTTGTTCATCGCCATGGAGCTAAAAATGCTATGTGCTGTTCTGGTATCGATACTCTGCGTTATTAGAATTAAGTGCATGATTACAGAGAACACAGAAACAAATGTTATTTTACATATAGTTGAAGTGCTAGATTGGTTTGCAGTAAACTTTTCAGCAATCCAGTAAGATACGAAAAAAAAAGAATAATAATTTTTCACTCAAAAAAGATCTACGAATTTGTAATAAGTCATTTTTGATAGGACTTGTTTTTTTTTGGTTTTAATCGTAAAAAATAACACTGAAAAAAAATTGAATTCTCTGGAAAACGACACGAGATACGAAAACAATTGACACACACAAGTTATTCTTAAGAAATGAATCTATAAATTTGTTATTAATCATTTTCTTATAGGACTCGTAGTTTTTGCTTTAATCGTCAAAAATAAAGTTCAAAACATAAATTAAATTTTTGGAGAAACGACAAAAGGTACGATAAAAAATGCTTTCACAATAATTTTTTACCTAAACAGTGGCTACAAATTTTTTATAATTGATTTTTTGATAGGGCACATATTTTTGGTTTTAATCGTAAGAAATAACATTGAAAATGAAAAATTATTCTTTTGGAAAAACGACACAAGGTACGAAAAAAAATAAATACACGAAAGTTGTTTGCCCAAAAAAGATCTACAAATTTGTTTTCAATTATTTTTTGTTAAAATGCGTAGTTTTTATTTTAATCGTAAAAAATAACATTAAAAATAAGAACATTTTTTTTGGAAAAACGACACAAGGTACGAAAAAAAAATTAATGGCAAAATTTGTTCAAACAAAAAATATCTACTAACTTCTGATAAATTTTTTTCATAAAAATGCGTTATAAATAAAAAAAACGACTGTGAATAAACGACACAAGGTACAATAAAATTTTCATTATCAGACTTTTTTACCTAAATTATATCCACAAATTTTCTTTGTACCCCTTTACGCTAGGACGCGTATTTCTTGTTTTAATAGTAAAAAATGACATTAAAAACAAATAAATTAAATTGATAAAGAAACGGCTAATTTAGACCTAAGAATTTGCTTTCGAAATTTTTTTTATTGGATGCGCACTTATTTTAATTATAAAAACAAGACAATAAAAATACGTCTGTTTTAATATCAGTGCATATTATGAATTGTGATAATATAAATTCATTGAAATGAAACATTTTTCAGGATGGCTGCTAATAAATATTAATGCCAAATAAGGAACAAATATCAAGGTAAACATGAAAAATAAAATTTTTACTTCATTTTACAATATTTGAATAAACAGTCCCGGACCGTTGTACACAACTAAAGATAATATACATTTAATATAATTAAGTTTAACATAATGTAGAAAATTTCGTCTTTTCAAAAATTTGTATTCAAGTGCGAAGCACGAGATACGTGATGAGAATGTGTTCGTTAAAGCCGAAGGAGCTTTAACAAAGGAGAATTGAGGGTTTTGGATCGAGAAACTCGCCGATCGCTTGAGATCGGGTAAAATTATTGTCCAAACGTCTGGGTGGACGGAAATTTCAAAAGTCAAAAAATTAATTTTTGAAAAATATAGGCTTGTAGATAATGACGAGATGGAACTTTTTCCTATTTTCGGTTTTTTGATCGGATAATTATTTTTAATAATAAGCCTAATAAACTAAAAAAAATGTGTCCCCAAATTCAATTAGTTTTTAAGAAATAAATCGTCGTAAGTTGGGCAAATATTATTGAAACTGTTTCAAACTTGATATACAAACGAAATATACCCTAGCGATGCTTAAAAAATAAAACAAAAGTTGAAAATCGCCTATTGTTTATTAATATTTAATTGCAAATTGAGGCAGATCAAGACCCCGTTTTTCCAGTTTCGCCGACAAAAAGTATCGAGGGAACTTTAGAGTTGATACAACTTCCAGTGAGACATTTGTTCCTTACTATTAAAGGAAGATTTGTGAAAATTTTTGGATCGATTCATTGAAAATTGGTGGAAATATGCATTTTACAATAAAGCATGACACGCCGCCAACGATAGCTCCGTGAGTACTGAACACCATCAGGCAGCGGGCTAGCCGTTTGGCTTTCCAGAACTCAATTGTCAATGATTTTTAATGGCTATCTGCTTAAACGACACCCTTCACCTTCCCAAGAAATATCGAAATGACAAACTATGTTTTGTAACTATAATTATTTCAGTTATGTTTATATTAGGAAGCACCATTTCAAGTGTCTTGTGTACGTGAATGTTTTGGTTATTTCTGCATAACGAACTGCTTGTTTGTAAACAAAGCAGACCAAATGCCCGTCACATAGGGAAGAATAAAAATTTAACTAGTTCCAATTTTTTTGGAAAAGAGTGCACATCTCTACAAACTTTCAGAAATTGTAGACAGAAACATTTCGCTTAATATTTTATTTCTAATTTTTCAATTTAATATGTGAAAATAGTTTTCAATTAAATTCAGTTTTCATATAGCAAAAATGAGTAAGGAAACGTGTTTACAAAGTGGTAGAAAAAGAACGCGAAACGAAAAAAATTGGAAAGCCAACCAAAAGAAATTAGCCAAAAATGAGGTAAGTTATTATGAAACTTTATTTATAATTAAATAAAAATTGATTAGACCGAATCCATTACAAATCAGGCAGGTTCTACACTTGAAGTCGCAGAATCTCTTGGGGACAAAATATGTTGTTTTTTAGGGGAAATTAGGCGATACGTACTTTTGCGACTATTAATATTTTCAGAAATACTGCCGCCATTTTGTTAATTTTGAACATTTTCTAAATTTTCTGGCAGAAGTTATATGAATTTAAAGAAAAAATTATTTCAATGTGAACCTTCTTAACGATTATATAGGGAAGGGAATATATCGCACACTCGAACAAAGTAATTCCTGCCAAAGAATTTGAACCCGTCCAGTCTTGCTGTTTGAAACAATGTTTTCACAACATTGATATTTCGCTTCAACAAGATTTTCATCATGAATTTTGGAAAGGTGCTGGAGATTACAAGTCGCAGAATATTATGCTCAGTGCATTAATGAAGAGGAAGCCTCCAACTGAAGAAACTCAGGTCCACGTTATTGCATGGGAGTATTTTTTTTCATTTTGTATCTATTCGCGTTACTGTTTGTCAGAAGTTTTTGTGCACTTTGTTGAATATAGGAAAAGGAAGATTCGCTAGTATTCAAAAGAAACTTTTAAATAATAAATCTTTACAAGATAACCGGGGAACACGTAATAATCGCGTCGTAAGATTATCTGATGAATTAAAAAAAATGATTCATGAACACTGCTTATCAATACCACATTCTGAATCACACTACAGTCGCGAATCTACTAAATTACTGTATTTTGATCATTCTGATTTAA
Source organism: Andricus curvator (assembly GCA_932195095.1). Lineage (NCBI taxonomy): Eukaryota > Metazoa > Arthropoda > Insecta > Hymenoptera > Cynipidae > Andricus > Andricus curvator. The sequence goes on from CAKNYM010048279.1 coordinate 91,504, forward strand.
CTATGTGTAAATTATACGATTTGTTCATTGAATATTATACTGCCAAAACTGGCGATTCAAATCCTCCATTGAAAGAGTCAACGTATTTTAAATACTTCAACCACAATCTGAACTTTGGGTTTTCGAAACCGAAAACCGATGTCTGTAACTTTTGCTTTGAGCATAGAAATAGCCCAGGTATCAATATGGAGCTGGAAATTCATAAAAAAGGTGTTGAAAGTTATAGAAGTTTGAAAAAAGGCGTGCTCTCAGAAAAGAATGTTTTGTGCCTTGAATTTGATTTTGGACAGAATTTGCCCTTACCAAAAATTCCAGTTTCCGACCAATTTTACCGAAGGCTTATTTGGCTACACATTTTCAATGTGCACGTTTTTGGTAAACATAAACGCAGTTACATGTATTTCTTCATGGAAGGTAACTTCAAAAAAGGTGCGAATACTGTGTGCAATTTTCTTCTCGATGCCATACAACGAGAACTGAAATTGAATTATTATAATAAAATATATGTGTTTTCGGACAGTTGCGGAGGTTAAAATAAAAATTATTTAATGGTTTAATTTTTATCACTGCTAGCTAAAAGTTTACAGATTGAAATACAGCATCTGTATCCGGTTCGTGGCTATTCTTATTGTTCTTGCGATCAAAACTTCGGTATGTACGGTCGAAAAAAGAAAAACATGGAAATAATAGAAACAGATGATGATTACTACCGACTCATTCAAAGTGCAAGAGATCCACCGTTCACAATAATCACAGATTCGGAGATCACTGTGAGGGATTTTGAAACTCTTATTCCAAAAGAAGTAGACATTCCAAAAAATCTTCACATTAGAGACGCTGTAAGAATCATGTATTTCCCGAACGGACAAGTTAACGTTTTTAATACTTATAACGGAAACCCAAATGATCACATCATCAGTTCTGAAATTGAGTTCAATGACTTGCTGAAAACACCACCCGCACTTTCCACTGGAATAAGCAAGGAAAAATGTTACTTCGTTACTTGAGTCTAAAAGGGCAGGCCTTTTTCACTGATTTAATAGAAAAAACTTCTATCAAAAAGTCATCTAAACCAGTTTTAGAAAAAAAAATGCGGGAAAGTCAAAAAAGATTTTGTGAAAGTAATGTATGTAATAGATGCTCCTGCGACAAAAGTAACGCTAGCAAAAACTCGGTCAAGAAAACTCCTGCAAAGAGTGCTTCTTCCAAAAAAACTGCTGTCGAAAAAGCTTCTTTGAAAGTAGCTCCTGAAAAAAAGATCCTGTCAAAAAAGCTTCTTCAAAAAAATCTCGTTAAAAAGCTGTCAGAACATAATAATAAGATAAATGTGCATATTTCTGTAATAACAACTGCGATAAGATATATGTATATTGTACATACTATTTGTGATTTAGAGTTAATGAGCATTTAATTAAAGATAAATTATCCATCACTTAATATTAAATGAAATATAAATAATTATATAGGCCTTTACTGTGATACACGTAAATTCTACCTGAATTACAATTATTAAAGCATTTGCCGAAAAACAATATTTTGAAACTTACATGTGTCTAGTGAAAGTTTAACTACTGTTATTGCTTAAATTATAGTCGTCCTAGAGACCGGTTCACTTGAGTGTTTGTGATATATTTTTGTTAGAAATAATGATTACGATAAAAGTATTTCATTATTAGCCAAAAAATAATAATAAAATTATTTAATTAAGTAACCGTATAAATCATAGTTTGTCAGTTCCATATTTCTTGTGGAGGTGAAGGGTGTCGTTCAAGCAGATAGCAATTAAAAAATCATTGAAAATTGAGTTCTGGAAAGCCACACGGCTAGCCCGCTGCCTGATGGTGCTCAGTACTCACGGATCTATCGTTGGCGGCGACTCATGATTTATTGTAAAATGCATATTTCCGCCAATTTTCAATTAATCGATTTGAAAATTTCCACAAATCTTCCTTTAATAGTAAGGAACAAATGTCTCACTGGAAGTTGTATCAACTCTAAAGTTCCCTCGATACTTTTTGTCGGCGAAACTGGAAAAACGGGGTCTCGATCTGCCTCAATTTGCAATTAAATATTAATAAACAATAGGCGATTTTCAACTTTTGTTTTGTTTTGTAAGCATCGCTAGGGTATACTTCGTTTGTATATCAAGTTTGAAACAGTTTCATTAATATTTGCCCAACTTACGACGATTTATTTCTTAAAAACTAATTGAATTTGGGGACACATTTTTTTTAGTTTATTAGGCTTATTATTAAAAATAATTATCCGATCAAAAAACCGAAAATAGGAAAAAGTTCCGTCTCGTCATTATCTACAAGCCTATATTTTTCAAAAATTAATTTTTTGACTTTTGAAATTTGCGTCCACCCAGACGTTTGGACAATCATTTTACCCGATCTCAAGCGCTCGGCGAGTTTCTCGATCCAAAACCCTCAATTTACAATCACAAAATTACAGTTATCGATTTTTTTACCTTCAATTTTAAAAGGTATGTGCATAAATGTGGGAGAAGTACAAAGACCAATCGCGTAGCGCGAGGTAAATACATTATCGAGTGCGAACCACGAGATAACTATATTATTGAGCGCGAAACACGAGATTCGACATACGCGCGCCCCAGGCGCGTTCGAAATTGCGAGCTGCGAGCGCAACGCGGGATGAGAATGTACCCGCTCGGCGGGCAAATTTTGTGTATTGCATTTCTTTCTAGACGCGAAGATTCTTGTTTTAAAACACTTTGTAAAGAAATTGAACGGTATTAAGTATCCGATACAGCAGTCACAAAAAAAGGTTTCTTCGTTAATGAGATCATTTTTGTTCTACATGATTAATTTAATCAATTGTAAAAACAAGATGCTCGACCTAAGTAACGATAATCCTTTTTGAGAATTGGTTTGAATATTGTTTGACGTAAAAATTGTATCAATTTGTTGAAATATACATTAAATTTATAAATTTGTAAGATTGTTTTATGTGATGAGTGTAAAATGATTCAAAGAGCACTCAATAGTAACGTGAAAAGAAACTGTTAATGAAATAAACATCAGAAGAGGAGTCAAGGAGAAAATTCGGAAGAGTTTATCATCGCTTCAATTAACTTAAAAGCTCTATTGAAAACATCTTTACCATAATTTTTTTCATTCAACCAAAAATAACTTCAAAATTAAGATAATCATTTGAAGTGAAAGAAACATTTGCATTGAAACAATAAATTAATCTGGTATGAAGTATGTCATATTATACCTTTGTCTCTACATATTTATAATTAATTATTTACTTGCAGACGCATAACATTGCACGTTACCATTTGCCATCAATTAATAACAATAAACCATGTGTTTGAACTAGAGAAACTTTTTATTGACTTAAATCCAATCAATATTTATCTGTGATTCAAATAATCTTTTTTCTGAGTGAAGACGTATTTTGCATTCACTCATCTAAAATTCTGTATTAAAACGACATGTTGTGAAAAACATACATATAATACTTGTTTAAGATATTAAAAAACTATTCTATTCAAATTTGGAAGCGAAAAACTGTGCTCATCGTAAACTTTATCGCATAGAACAAGATAGTTGTTGAACTTTACAGTTTACGATGAACAGTGGAGCAGGTGTAATTACTCGACCTTACTTGAAGTGATCTCATCTTGTTAGAGCCCGTAACCGGGACCAAACTCATGTACGTCTGATAGAGCTGGAACGATGATAGTGCAATTACATCTGGAAATCGTGTGATCGATCTTGATTAAAACGAGCAAGAAAGCCTTAGAATAAATTGATTACCTTACTACCGGCCTATCATATGCCTCAAAAGTTTTTTTTTTGATTTTATTTAATAAAAGCCTAGAATAAAACACCAGACATACAAAAACCTAATAGTTTAGCAGAATTCAAAACCAAAATGCTTTTATAGCAGGAGAAATAGGGCGATATTTTACAAAAAAAGGGAATAGTGGGTGTATAAATCACTTTTGAATAAATTAATACATAGGTATCATATTTTCATCATTTGAATTTAATATGAAACGCTTAAGATTTCGAATCGAAATATATTGCATCTCCAACAAAATAGTTGAATATTCAACACAAAAAGATAAATTTTCAATCAAAAGAGTTGAATTTTCAACAAAAGTGTTGAGTTTTTAAGTCATATAGTCGAATATTTTAGAAAACAGTTGACTTTTAAACTCGAAAAGATGAATTTTTAACCAAGGAAGATGATTCCTCAACCAAATAGTTGATTTTTCAATAAATGTAACATTAATTCCAGAATAAAGATTTACATTTACAACCAAAAATTTAGACTTTCACGGAAAAAAAGAAGAATTTTCAATCAAATGGTCCAATTTTCAAATAAAAAGGAACTAACTTCAACCACAAACAGTTGCATTTTCAACCAAATAGTCAAATCTTTAAGGTATCAAGGACAAAATTGGTAGAAGACAGTTATGTTTTCAACCGAGAACTTTTCTATCCTAAAATATAAATTTTTAATACGAAAAAGATAAATATATAATCCAGAACAACGAATTTTTAACAAAGAAGTTAAATTTTTGAACAAAAAAATATGTTGGTCTCTCAGTAGTATAAAAAAAACGGAGAAATAATATGGAAAAGAGAGTGAGGTGGTTTGGTTATATCTTTCCTTTTTCTCCCTCTTTATTTCTTTGTTATATGTCTGCCTCTGATGAGCCGATTGCAATGTTGTCTAGAAATATATTTCTTCTATTTGAAGTCTTCTTGTGCAATTATCTTACACAAATTTAACTTTTTACGTTTATGTATTTATAAAAAACTGATTTTTGGATTCACAACCTTTTTCAGCCCTTTTATGAAAAAAAACTCTTTACATAATGCGACTTGTTTGAGGTTATTTTTCTAAATTTCCTTTCAACAAATTTTTAATAAACATGGTCATCAGGCCATTAACCTGAATACTGTTCTCTAAAGTTCGGTTCTCATTGCCGTTCTTGAAAGTTCGGTTTCTCGGTTAACTCTAAAAAAAAGATGCATGTTCAACAAAATACTTAAATTTGTAACAAAATAATTAAATTTTGAATAAACTTGTTAAATTTTTAACAATAACGAATTTATTATTAATCAAATAGTTGAACTTTCAGGCGAAAGTGACGAATTTTCAACAAAATAAATGAATTTTTAACCAAATACGGTAATCGGTACAATCGTTGGCCACCCTCCAATGATTGGCCACCTCATTTAAATATGCTTACATGAAAGCATACTCATAAATAAAGCTACTAATATATAGTGCAGGATGAAGCGCAAAACTGTTCCTCAGCATATTTGACCAGCTAGGTTAGTGCAGTGTAGAGCGTTTAAATACCAGAGTAAAGTAAAACCGGTGATGCTGAATAAGTAAGGAATTTAAGCGAAAACTTCCTGAGATCGGGAGTGTCCGCGTGTTGGAAATTATTATTTTTTTAATAGTTACGACAGATTTAACCAAAAACTTTTTAAATTTAATCACTATGTCTTCATGGCCAATGATTGTGTATTTTGTCGTTATTGTTAATTTCTTTGAGTATAAATTATCCACTACTTTTAACATTGAACTTACAATAGTAATTTAACTCTGTTTAAAATTGAGTATCCATCTGTGTATTTTAGAATTGCGTTCGACGTTTGTAGGGTTTTTTAAAAATTGTTTAGCTGCAAAAATTCCCTATGTGGCCAATGATTGTACCGATTGTACAATTTCATTTTCAACCGAATAGTTGAATTTTCAAGCCAAAGAGACGAATTTTCTACAAAGCATTTTAATTTTCGTATGAATTTTCAACAAAAAATGGAATAGTTAAATACGTAGTTGAAAGAATCAATTTTCTGCCAAAGTGATGAATCTTTTAATATTAAAATGAATTTTTACCAAATTAGCTAAACTTTTAACACGTATGTAGTTGAATTTTCAATCAAGAAGATTAATTTTCTAGCAAAACAGACAAATTTACAACAAACTACATACATTTTCAAGCAGATTGTTTAATTTTAAACTAAAAAAATGTATTTTCAATCAATAACAGGATAGTCAAATTTTTGGTTAAAAAATAAATTTTCAACCAGAAAAGAACAAATTTTCAACAATATAGTTGAATTTTTAATCAATAAAATGAATGTTTAACAAAGAAGTTCAAGTTTTAACCAAGTAGTTGAAAATTGAATGTACCTGAAGTTCTAAACGTTTAAATAAACGAAATATTTTTTCCCAGTTCTATTTTATATATAAATATTGTTCCAACTACAATTTAAAATAAAGCATTTTAAGCTTCTTTTGGTAATCTATTATTTGTAATATAAACCAATTAACATTTCAGCACAGTTTATACTTTACATTTTTTTCGTCTCTTGTGTGTTTTTTTTTAATTTGTTTTTTTTATTTTCAATGCTATTTTTACGAACAAAACAAAAACTACGTGTCATATCAAAAAATTATTTATGACAAATTTGTAGGCCTTTTTTGGGTGAGCAACTTTTTCTTATTAATTGTTTTCAAAGCTTGTGTCGTTCTTCCAAAGATTTGATCCTTTCATTGCTAATTTTATTTTTAATGAACAAAACAAAAATTACGCGTTCTGTCAAAAAGTGATTGCTAAAAAATTTGTGGATCTTTTTGAATGCATAATTTTTGTCTACTCATCTTTTTTCGCACTTTACGTCGTTTTTGCAAAAAATTAATTTTTCATTGTTAATGTTATTTTTCCCAATTAAAACAAAAACTATACATCCTATCAAAAATAATCAATAACAAATTTCTAGCTCTTTTTTGGTTCAACAAATTTTTTTATTTATTTTTTTTGTAGCTTGTGTCGTTCATCCAAAAATCTAGTTTTTTATTTTCGATGCTATTTATTACGAATAAAACAAAAACTACGCATCCTATCAAAAAATAAATAATTACAGATTTGGAAATCTATTTTGAATTCACAATTTTTGCTGTTTCATCTTTTTTCGTTTCTTGTATGGTATGACCGCAAAATGGAATTTTCGATTTTTATTTTTTTTTGTGCGAATTGCTATTGTGCTAAAAAACTAAAAATCTACAGACACACAAAAACACATACATATATAAATACATACATGCATACATACAGTTATATATACGGACAGACGACACAGTCGCGAAAACCTGTTTTTCGGGTTCAGAATGTCTCAAAATGTGGACATTTGACAATAACAGTGTGAGGGGGGGGGGGGGGCCCGCGGTCCAATTTTACAAAAATCTAATACCTTCTCGGATGAAAATGTAAAAAGATGAATTCACAATAAAAATTTATTATTTAAATTTTCAACTCAAAATGATAAATTTTTAACTAAAAATAGAATAGAGTATTTAAATTCACAGTTCAAAAAATTGATTTCTAAACAAAAAAAATTCAAGGAAATAGTTAGATCTTCAAGTAAATAGTAGAATTTTTAAACAAAAGAGATGAATTCTGAACCAAAAATATTATATAGTAGACTTTCAATCAAACAGAATTACCTGTCAACGGAAAATAGTTGAATTTTCGTATTGGGTTCTGTTAATTCAGCTCGCATATAAGCCGCGAAGAAAGAAAGGAGTGTGTAGTCTGTATTTAGATGCTTTACGTTAACCGCCCTCCTCCCCGTAAGTCACAAATAACGGTGGCAGTGTAACGTAATTTTTACCAGCCCTGATGAACTTTGTGAACAATATTGTTACGAAATTCTCTTATTAGTGGAGATAAATCCATGGAATGTATTGAAAAATTGTATACATATTCACAGCAGGTCAGATTTTTAACAGTCTCTAGTGTGGTTTTTACTTTCTCTGTAAAATGATATTCCTACATGTCAATGTCATAAATGAAATTAGTTAAACAATATACAAATATTATTCAGTAAAGTTTTTGCAAACATTCAAGAAATTAAAAATTTTTGGAAAAATTGCCTTGCCAGAATTAGATTATAAAAACTGTATAATTTCTCTAAAAATATGTCACAAATATAATGCTGAACCAGAAAAAATTTCATGGCAGCCTATCTGGCCTGAAATATACAATATTTATAAATCTATCATGTACTATAATTAGCCTTATGAAAGGCTTTTAATATGTCGCAATATTTATTTTTGTAACTGGCAATAATCTATCAAACCAGTTAGCTCAACTAATTTGCAATCATTTTGAGAAATTAATATTTTTAGTAGTAGTTGCGGCATAGGTTGTTTAGTGCCTAATTAAAAGAGCTTTATCGCTTCTTATGCTCGCCCTTAATTTTGCAAGATAAATACATTTCTTCGTAGAAAATCTTACCCCAATGAACGAGAAATAATTGACGTTGAGGAACTTCAACGCTCAGTTTAGGGAAAAAGTTGAATTTTCTGGACCTTATCGTGACGTGAAATATAAACATTTTATTATTATTATCATTATTATACCATTAAGCCATTTCCCTTACGGGGTAGGCGTGACTTGCTCGGTTGAAAAATAGTAGTGTATATATGGGTATATAGGTATCAGGTAGATGAGTATATAGGTGAAAGGTATAGATATTTTAGATTGATGTAGAATTCTCGTGTTATTTATTTAAACGACACGTTCGTTCTGCAACACTGCTCCGACCCAGGTTGCTGATCAATCTCTCTAGCGATATTCCGTATACAAACTATTTGTCGCCACACTGTTCTGTCCTGGCATACTACTCTAGCTTCCTTCACGTGCATGCATTTTTTTATGCAAGCTCTTGTGTTTCTATGGCTTCTAATATCTCTTCGGATTATTGTCTCATTCACAGATACTAACCATTCTTTCGGCGGTGTACCTCTGGGCATTCTGCAATTTACTTTACCTTTATACACTTGTTTGGTCAGTCGTTCATCTTCCATTCTTTCAAGATGTCCGAACCATCTTAAATGATTTCTTTCCCATATGTCAACTAGTGTCTCTCCTGTACCACATTCTTGGAGGATTATCTCGTTTCGGGCTTTGTCCATCAGTGTTTCCCCGCATATTGTGCGCAAAGGTTTCATGCCAATCGCGTTAATTTAACTCCTGTCCTTTTCTTGACAGGTCCATGTCTGGCTACCGTATAGTACAGTCGGTACGAATATAGAATCATTTATGGCCATTTTAGCTTTTTTTTGATATTTTTTTATTGCAGAGAATGAACCCTGCTCTACCGATAACCTTTTTACCCTTGTTCATGCGCCTATCTAACTCCCCATTTATTTTTCCGTCGCTAGTGAATAGGCTACCCAGATATACGTACTTGTCAACTTGTTCTAATCTGTCATCATTTAGGACAATTGTTGCACATTGTTTTCTCGTTTTTCCCTTAAACACCATGATTTTTTTTATTTACGGTAATTTTGAGGCCCATGTTCTTCATCCTTGTATTAGGTTTATTCAACATCCATTGCAAGTCCTCGATTGATTCTGCCATAACAATCTTCTCATCTGCGAATGCTAACCCACGTACCTTCACTGGCTCGAGATCTACACCTTCTTCGTCTAAGAAGGCCATTCTTAGACATTTATCCATAAATATGATGAATAGCCATGAGAACATATCGCATCCTTGTTTCACGCCCTGCATAATATCGAACCGGTCACTCAGTTTCCGATTAACCCTGACACTCGCTCTACTACCTGTATATATTGTTTTTATTGCTTGTAGGAGCCATCCATTGACTCCGTACTCTTTAAGGTCTTCTCAAAGTTTACTTCTATTTACTTTGTCAAATGCTTTTTCTAGGTCAACAAACGCACAAAAAACTTTCTTTCCTACTCTCAAGCTTTTTTCTGTTGATCTGTACATGATTTTCCTGGCATAAATCCACTTGGAATAAAATAATATCATTACCTTGTTGTTTGAATGCACTTCACTATTTTATTCTAATAAATTATTTTCAAAAGAGAAACAGATTATATTTTCACAGAAAATGAGCTTTCTGTTTTTTGGATTATTGAAAAAATGTGTTTTTGGAATTATGTGTAATAATCTTGAAATTCATGCATTCACTTTGTCTACATTAAAGCTCCTGTGTATCCGCTTTTTTGTCGCGTATCTCTTGATTTTTCTCTACCATCCAGTTTGACAGTTTATTAATAAATACACGTCAGTTCAACATCTTATGAAATTCTGTTTTCACGGCAAGTTGTTGCGATTGAATGGAAATTCTTTAATCTGAATTTGAATATCAAATTCTCATCATGTTAGATCGACATAATAATAATTGAAGCCCCGGCAGAAAGAACGTTGTCTCAACATAAGAATACAAGCAGAACAAAATTAAACGTCTAGAGAGTCTGAAAAAGCTTTAGTCAATAAAAAGATAACATAAGTGCTAGTAATGAAACGTCCAGAGCAGGTAATATCAAACATATGATTTTTAAAAGAAAAATAAATTATTTTCAATATTTGCCTGATTCAATTTTTCATACTAGTTTAAAATTTCTAAAGTTAAGTTCAAAAAAACATACTTTTTTATAACATATCATGGAATTTTATTATACAGGTAAGTAAGTGAGCGGTTTGCTGTCCCTACTAGTGATAATGCAACTACACAAAGATATTTGAATGTAGTTAATCAAAATTTTATTCATGATGAATGTTTATTATAAACTAATTTCAATAATAATGTAATCATGATGATTCACATTTAAAATTTCATCAATTTGGAACGTGTAGAATTAAAAACTCTTGACTTTTGATCTTCAGAATCATAAAAATGGAAGAATTTTTATTTATTCATCTTTAAAATTAAACAGATTTCAATTGTAACTCTTCAAGATTGTCGAACTTTTGATTTTTAATCGTTAGAATTGAAGAGTCTGCAATTTGGACCGTTTACAATTAAAAGCTATGCAATTTTTAAGTTTTACAATTAAAAATTCCGTAAGTTTGATACTTTCAATTAGAAATTTTTCAATTTGGAAGATCTAGAATTAAAATCTTGACTTTTGATCTTCAAAATCATTAAAATTTAAGAATTTTTATTTATACATTTTAGAAATTAAAGAGCTGTTAAATAATAATCTGAAAAATTAAACTATTTAAAAGAAACATTCAAACCGCATGACTGTAAATTATACACGTTAAGTTTGAGGATCTTCAATTGAAAATCTTCAAGATAGACTTATTCAAAAAAATGTTCATAATATTGTGATTTTTAATTGCATATAAACGTCAAAAAATAACCAAGCTGGCTAATTTTCAAAATAGATCAGTGTCTAAAGTGGAAGACATTAGTAAGTCTTAGAATTCCAGGATGCCTTTCAAGATGATCTTATTACGATATAAAATCCCACATTTACTTATAATTTTTGTCTCTACTTCTAATTCCTACTGGGATAAAATCTTATATTTAAATGAAAGTCACAGATTACTAAAATACGCCTAAAATGAACATTTTTAATCAATTTGTAATTATTCATTATTTGTATAGTACTTTAAATTGTAGCATATATTTTAATTGGATAATTAGGCTATCAAATAAAAAACGTGGAATGAACGTGAGTGATGCGCTATTTTCTAATAGATTAAAATTATAAACATTATTAATGCTACAATTTTGGATTAATTTTCTTTGCGTGCTTCAATATTTATCTTGCTATGAAAATCAACACGTTGTCAGCATTCAACGAGGTGCCAATTAATGAAGATCCCTCTTGACATATGAAGGAAATGGTTTGGGATAAAGACTCTTCATGCTTGGTTCCTAAAGAGGCAAATTAATTAGGTCAGTCGACGCTGAAGCATGGAAGCTACTTGAAGAAATTTGCTGCTTCCTCTTTCATGACGAATCGTTGGACATCAATTTCACAGCTTCCTTAGATATTTATTATTCGATATTCTCTTTCAGATCAGATATTTTTAAGTTTGAAACACTAACAAATTGACTGAAATTCATACCTTTTATACAGTTTCTACGTAGATTAAAAAAAATATAATTCTGCTCATTCTGTTTGACACCTAATTTTAAAAGTCTATCAAATTTTAGTGCATGAATTCTAAATTTTGTATTGAACTTCAAATTGGAAATTGTTTTTCTCCCTGGACCATTAAATTTTGAATTATTCAAGTCTTACACTTTTAAATTATGTAACCTTCAGAGAAAATTGTCTCAGTTCAAAATTTATTATCCAAACAGGGGTTATATCAAATTATGGCAGAAAATAAAAATGAGCATACTTACGAGTAAGAAAATAAAATTTCATGTACATCGTAAAGTAAGGTTGACAAGTTTTTTCAACGTTTTACCATATTCATCACAGTGTAAATTTCATTTATATAGTGCAAGAACATAAAACTCATAATGGAAACCAGCGCCGCGGAGATGTGAGATGAAAAAAGGCAAAGCAGAGGCAAGATAAAGACAAAAAAGAAAATGCAATTATTCAGTGCGTAATTTGAGAGGATAATTATATTTTAATGGAAAAAAATTACAATTTTCGCTTGTGATATATTTGCTTTGTTCATATAATTGAGAAAAATATTCTCTAACAGGAAAACTACACACAAAAATCCATGGTATCAAAATGTTGCAAACAGTTGACTACTATATTGTTTCACAAATAAAAACTACCCATTGCGCAACGTTTTGATTTAATTTTCTAACTCAATTCAATACTTGGGTATTTTTTGTGTATGCATTCAAAATTAATCCTGAGGTATCAAAAATGTTATAGACCTTAGGCAAAATGCTTTTCGAAAACGCTTTGAAATCCATTGAAATCCTTTAGAATCCCCTAAACTTCTCTTAAAAATCCGTTTGAATTCCTTGCAATATTTAACATATTATTGATATCCTGGATAACTTTTTAAAATCCTTTCTTTGTAATCCTGCGAAATTCTTTGAAAACCCTTAACAATTTTGAAATCTCATTAAATTCCTTGGAATCTTTCAGAATACACTAAACTCTTTCAAATCCTTTCAAATTCCTTACAATTTTTTAAGAACCCTTACATCATATGAATTTAATAGTAACAAAAAATCCAGTGAAATCCCATAAAACATTTTTAAATTTTTGATCTTCCAAATTTTCTTTAGAGCTGATGACATCTTTAAAATCGACTAAAATCCCGTAAAATCTCATAACATCTGATAAATCCCCTTGAAATCTCTTGAAATATTTTCGATTGAAAATTCCTAAGTTCTGTTCAACTTCGGTGAAATCTCCGACAACCTCTGCAATTTTTGTAACCCTTTGAAATCTATAGAAAGGGCCTAGCCGGATAATTATGTGAAAAGTGTCCTTGAGCCTTATCCAACTGGACTTGGTCCTATGTGTACGTTACAAAAAGAAAACCCTTTCCTGAAGAGTTTAACCTTTTAAACTTGAAGATGACCTTTCAAGGTCAAGACAAATTTACAACCGAACAATTGAATTTTTTTACCAAAAAGGTGAATTTTTACAAAATTGTTAAATTCTCAACAAAATAATTAAATTTTGAAACAAATTATGAAACTTAAAAAAAAATCAATTCTTGACCAAAACTTTTATGGTAGACTTTTCAACAGAGAATAATGAACCTAATATAGCTGGATTTTCTTATCAATTTGGATTACTTTAATACTTTCCGAATATTAGTAGCAGTTTTATGTAAAATTTCAACTGAAAATGGTATTTTTTAAAATGGTTTCTAAATTAATTATTCACATGGACAAGTGTCTAAAATGGCCATCTTCGACGAAGTAGGTGTGGGGACAAATCTCGGGACAGTGAGGGTGCGTGGGTTAGCGTTCGCTGATGATAAGCTTGTCATGGCAGAGTCAATGGAAGACTTGCAAAAAATGTTGAGTAAACTGGATACAAGTATGAGGAACATGGGCCTTACAATTAACGTAAATAAAATAAAAATTATGGGCTTTGAAGAAAATCATAAATCATGTATTACTAAAGAAATTGGTGAACTCGAGTGGCCTTAAAAACTGCACGAGACATGGCAATTAGGAGAATTTCGTGTAGAAATATATTTTGTCAGTGCCAGAAGTGTCCAATATTCGTGTGAAAGTAGGTTTTTTGAATTTTTTCTACCATGTTCCACCACTTCAAACTATCTAAAAAAATTCATAATAAATACTTGATATGTAAGCAAACTGTGTGAATTTTTTCCCTCATGTATGTATTTTTGTTTTCGAGAAAATTCGACTTAAAATGTTTTAATGTCTGTCAAAATTTGAATTTAGCGTCAAAAATTGCTGGAAAAATTGGTGAAATGTATTTTTTAAAGGTCTTCAATTTGACTCCTGGTTGATCAAAATCCATGAAAAACAATTCGAGATGTACGCAAAAAATTGTAAAACCATAAACGTCGCCTTGGAAGGTCATCTTCAAGGTTAAAAGGTTGAACTTTTCGGAAAAGAGTTTTTTTTGTAACGCACACATAGGGCCAAGACCTGTTGGATAAGGCTCAAGGGCACTATTCATATACTTATCCGGCTAGGCCCTTTCTTATAATCTTATGGAACCTTTTAATTTCTTTAAAATCATATGTATCCCTCAAGTATTGTGCAATACCCCAAAATACTCTTCAGGTTGGTAAATATATAAAATATTCCGAAAATTTGCGCAATCATTTAACCCCTTGAGCGGCATTTACGACATATGGCGTCAAACGCATGTATCTTACAGGCGGTTGTTTCAATTTTCACAAAACTTTGTGCCTAAGGGTTTTTGGGGTCGTAGAATACGAATTTATGGTCAAACTTTAAAAATTTCAAATGGCTGATCCAATATGGCGGCTTCAAGATGTCAAGAAATCCGAAAACTTGCCAAACTTCCGTGAAACCTTATTTCTACTGATTTGTGGGGTCGTAGAATACGAGTCCGTAGAAATCTGTCGAGTTTCAGATTTTTTCAATTTTTAGTTGCCATACTGAATCAGCCATTTTAAAATTTTGAACATGGAGTCGTATTTTTCGGCCCAAAATCCCCCAGATACGAAGTTTCACAATAATTGATCCAGTTCACGATTTCTCAAGTTTGAGTCGCCATATTGGATCAGCAATTTTGAATTTTCAAATTTTCACTACAGATTCGTATTTTGCGCCTTAAAAACCCTAAGGAGACCAGGATGGACGAGAATCAAAGTTCATTTTCATCTTGCCCTGCAGGGCACATTTCCTTGAAGACAGCATGCCGCTTTACGGGTTCAAAGTCATAATCCTACACGGAAAAAATTTATCCGTAAAAAAGTCACGAACTAGTAGCTAGGTCTCGGATATGAGAAAAATTCATCGGATATTTATGTATTTTCGTAAATAACCTACGAACTTTGAGAAAGATTGACGAACTCGATGTGAAAATTCTAAAACGGTTCATCACTTTTTTTACGTGAATAATTACAAAAATATTACGAGTGATTGGGAAAAGATTCTCAGAACACTCACGAGCTTGCCCGACAAATCTGGGAACTCGAAACTAAGTCTCCCTGTACGTGGCCCACGCGCACACGCGCGGTGCGTGTGTGCGCTCGTATGTGTGCCTCGAGCTCGTCGGATGAGTGGCTGGAAGTTTTATAATACTTATTTTGTTTGGCCTCGATGGCTGCGCGTGTTTACGCACTCCTGGTTTATGTTTAGAAACTGGTGAGTCAGCAGTGTTTGAGGTTCAAATCTTCTGAGTTGCGAATTTATAAATTAATATAAAATTAAATCGCACAAATAAAATTTTTCCTCTTTTTATTTCAGTCTGAAATTTTCAGGAACTGTTCGTAGGAAATTCGAACTGTTCGTAAGAAACTTCGAAATTTATCCATATATTTTTCATAGAAATAAGGATTTAATGTTTCATTTTTTTATCTCGTATCCGAGACCTAGCTACAAGTTCGTGACTTTTTCACGGATAAATTTTTTCCGTGTATTACATTCTTTGAAATCTCAAGAAATTCCTAGAAATCATATAAAATACACTCCATTCTTTAAAATCCATTCGAATGTTTAAAATCCTTCAAATATTGTGAAATCCCTTGAAATATTTTAAAATCCCGTCACACATCTTGAAACATTTAACATCTTTTGAAATTTCTTTAATAAAGTTTTAATCTTGGAAATCCTCTGACACCATAAACTTGTTTACATATTCTTTGGAATTTCCTGAAATTTCTTTAAAACTTTAAAGAATTCTTGGAATTTTGTAAAATATCCTGAAATTTTTCAAATCCTTTAAAATTTATTAAAATTTTTCAATCTTGACAGTCTTTGGAGATCCTATAAATTCACATAGGTCTTGTAAAATCCCTACAACTTTTTGGAAATACTTAGAAATCCCGTAAATCATCTTAAACCTAGAAATTCTAAAAAAAAATTTTTAACTTGCAGTTTCTCTCAAATTAGACAAAATTTTTTGAAATCTAAAAAATCATTTAAAATCACTTGGAATCTTTTAGAAAGCACTAAAAGCTTTCAAACCCCATAAAATCATGGAAAATTCCTGAAATCAGTAGAAATCTTCTAGAATCCCCTGAATTCTCTTGAAATCTTGAAAATATTGAAATCTTTTTAAATTTCGATTTTTGAGATGGTGGATATTATTTTTGACAATCTGGTGAAGAGGTATGCAAATAAATTTAAAGGTAAAGTGAAAAATATGTTGCATCAGCAAGCAATTTGAAAAAATATTAGCATTAGTGTAATTATTTTTCAAAATATTGCCTGATATTTACTTGTAATATAATTTTCATACTAAATCCGGACCTTTTTGATAAAATGCATATCGTTCTACTGCCCTATGATTGTTTATCATTACTACTTATGAACGAAAAATGCATACGAGAGAATTAATGTTACGCAGTTCTCAATCTTATCGAAAGATTTGTTTATTAAAATTCTTAAAGTTTTTCTTAGCCTGAGCTATATTCACTTTGAACGCACGAGGAAGAATTTTCTACATAGTAAGGAGAGGATATCATGCCGTAACTATTTTTAATACATATTTATCACAGCAAGTTCAGATGGTATTAAAACAACTTTTACTACGGAGTTTTGTTTAGAATTTCAAATTGTACTTTATTTAAAATGGGGACTTAATATGCTTTCTTTGTTCTTGAGACTTCGATAGCAAGAGAAACAATATTTAATTCTTTTCTTAAACATTCATGTAGAAACCATAAGTACGTACATTTTTCAAATTTGCAAGTATACGAGGTACGTTTACGAAACCTTAAAATGTAGAAGGCAGTTGTCTCGGCGTAGTTCAAAATGGAAAAAATATTCGCATATGGGTTTGTTTGTTTCTCTGCATAATTTAAAGTTTTCACGAAAATATTTTATCATTGGTTTATATTGAAACCTTTTTCAATTTTTTTTTCTAACTACTTGTAAGGTCAGGGGTGGCTCAAGAAATATCCAATGTGATATCAAGTGGTTTTGACTTCATGTAGTCGAAGCGTTTCGATGTGGTACCACGTTATCATCAGGACGTAGAGAATTATCGAAGTTCTAGAAAACCTACACAATGTTTGAGAGCGTCGTTTATCTGCATACTTTACTTATTTTTTACCTCTGAAAGCCTGTTCGATAGTAAGCTCAATGTAGATGGAACTCTGGAGATGACATCTTGTTTTCAACTGGAGTAATGCGTTATTTGACAGATTTCGTATGACATCGGTCAGCCTGACCTTGGTGACGTCACGGAATTGTTTGAGGTTGAAATATATTGTTTTTTCAAGCAAAATATTTTTTTGTATTTTTTTCACCAAGAAAGTCGTATCATGGGAACAAATTGACATAATTGAATTTTCTTTGCAGGCCACCTTTATTTTTTCTTGATATTTTTTTGGATATAATATAATTTTTCTGAATAACAATCATGTTTATAAAAATTCATAGTTTTATCACGAAAAAATTAAAATATAAGGGATGACATAATTTTGGCGAAAAAGAAAAATAGCAAATGTTGAAAAATACCGAAAATTTGATCACCGAGCTATACGATTTCCGAAATTTAAAGTTACCGACAAAAAAATACAAAAAATTCAAAATTTTCAAACACAAACTTCAAAATCAGAATCTTCAAAATCTCTAAATTTCAATTTTACGAAATTAGTACATTCCCGGAATTTTTAATTACCAAAATAAAAAATTACGGAAAACTGACTATCGGATATACTGCATGCTACATTTATAAACAAGACGTTTTTCAGTTTGAAAGAACCGTTTAGCGAGGACAAAACTCACAGGATATCTTCTTTTGAGTTATGCAATTTTAGCATTTACAACAAAAAAAAGAATCAAGTTACTTTAAATTATTTGAAAGAGTGTAGATTGCGCTAAAAACTGTTGCAAAGAAAATTCAATTGTATCAATTTTTTCTTGTGATCAAAATTTTAAAGAAAATTTTTAGGTTTTCTTTTTATAATTCACCTAAATATTGAAGTAGCTATTACTTCTAGAAACACAGGCACATATATATATATATATATATATATATATATATATATAATTTAAAAAAAAGTTAAAAAACCACCGCAGGGTCCCACTAAGAGCAACTGCCAACCAACAAAATGTCAATAGCCCCCAGTAGCAACGCGGTAAAGCACACCTATGGCCACGTCTCACAACCGTGAGATGGTTGGTCGTAGGCAACGACAAAATCACAACGACAGGCCGGCGAAACCCTCGTGTGTCTTGAGGACACGAAGCGACCCAAGGATGACAGCTTTCTGCATCCATCTCGCAAGTGCCTTGGCATATTTTTGGCACGCGGGTATGGCTTTAAGGTTACGAACCAGTGATAGTTTCGCACCTCCGAGAGCACCTATCACAAGGACAATTACTTGTACCGAATATTTTGGGTACAGTCGTTGTAGCTCTCTTTTAAGGTCTTGATACCTCTCCTCTTTTTCTTTCTCCTTTGCAGTGATGTTGTATTCGGACGGAGCCGAGAATTCGATCACGAATATAGTTCGTTTCTCGAAGTCTTGGAGAACAATGTCAGGCCTCGAGTGCGCAGCGGAGACTGCTGCCCGAAAATCGTAGTTCCAGAAAATTTGGCACTTCTCGTTTCGGACAATCGACTCTATCTCATTTGGAGCATTCGGCAGGGCAGGGTCGCGGCCAACACCGTAAGAGCGACAAAGATGGTAATAAAGCACTCTTAGGGCCGCATTATGTCTATAGATATACGTCGTTCCCGCGAAGGTCGGACACCCTGATAGTATGTGTTCTAGGTACTCAGCGTGTGCATGACACGCTCTGCACCTATGACTGGGAACTTCTTGACATAAAATGCGCTCACGGTATGATATGGTGGAAATGACACCGTCCTGGCATGCAAAAATAAAACGTTCTATACCTGAATTAAGCCCTGATGATTTGACGAAAGCAAAAGTTTGCTCCTTCGACAAGGACTGTTTTTCTACATTTCTGTGAAAGTTTCCGTGCATTTTCTTGTCGAGTAGCTCTTGGTGAAGATTTTAAACCTCTGCTTTCTTCACTTTGGTTTTTAGAAGTGAAGCATCTAGATGAAGTAATGCACTTTCCTCACTTCTGATATTAAAATTCAGGCCAAGGGTCTCGGCCGCTTGCTCTGCGGCTTTGTAAAGGAACGCTACTTCGCCAATCATCTCGTGGTTCCTGACCATCTTTAGGAGAGGATCTCTGCCATTCGCAACGATGTAAACTGTACTTAGAACAATCCGGTTATGAAGACACTGGAGATTCAGAAGTCCGCGTCCGCCTTAACGGCGTGAAATATATAATCGCGGAACTGACGAATTGATATGCAAGCTTTTATGCATATGCATGATCTTACGTGTAATGACATCAAGGGCCTTGAGCTCGTTCTTCGTCCATTGAACTACCCCAAACGAGTAGAGTAGAACCGGGACGGCAAGCATGTTAGTCGCAGATACCTTGTTCAACGCCGACAGATTGGAAGACCAAATCTGTCGAAGAAGATGCTTGTATCTGCTTCGGAGAGACTCCTTCACTGATGTTACGTCCTGAATGCGGTTTTGAGGCACGCCCAGGTATGTATAGGTCTCTCCAGTATTAAGATGTCTGATAACACTTATATCCACAAGCTCAGGGTCCTTGGGAACGCCAGTAATCTTTCCTTTCTTCAGATAAATTTTGGCAAACTTGTCCAAGCCAAAGTCCATCTCAATCTCTACTGTGTAGTTCTTGACGATATTTATAGCAGTTTGAAATTTGCTTTTACCAGAGGCATAGATCTTCAGGTCATCCATATAAAATACATGAGTGACCTTATGCTCGCGCTCATTAGTGTCGCCACAGAGGTATCCAGGAGAATTTCGTAGTGCGAGAGATAGAGGCAAAAGTGTGATGCAAAAAAGCAAAGGGCTCATGGTATCACCTTGAAAGACGCCCCTCTGGAAGGTGACGTTGTTCGTTGTCACACGATAATTTCTAGATGAGATAGTAAATCTAGTTTTCCAAAGAGGCATCAATCTCTCTATGCATCTCACTATGTGTGGATGTACCTTCAAGCTTTCCAACAGACAGATGATAAGTCTATGAGAGGTTGATTCGCAAGCTTTCCGATAGTCAATCCAGGCCATTGACAGGACGCGCTGATGGGCTGCAGCGTCTTTACAGACACACCTGTCAATTAGCAGGTTCTCTCGACAGCCTGCTACACCTTTTTTCGAGCCACGTTGTTCGTAAATCTCTCGCCATACAGGCTCAATTCGTCGAACAATCCGGTTGTTGAGGACAGCTGTAAAGATCTTATACAGCGTGTTCAAACAAGTTATTGGCCTGTAATTCTCTGGGTTGGACAAGTTGCCTTTTTTGGCAGGAGTATAGTGCGTCCTAACACCAGCCACTGCGGAATGGGCGTCTCAGACTTTAAATATGAGGTGAATATGCGGGCCAAATGTTGGTGTGTAAAAGTAAACTTCTTCCACCAAAAGTTCTTGATACAATCTGGTCCAGCAGCGGAAAAGTTCTTCGTGCCTCTAAGTGCTTTTTTCACCTCTTCGGCAGTGATTGATGGACATTCCTCCTCAGATTTTATGAGGTTGTCGCAAAACTCCTTGAAGCGGATGATATTTTCAGTATCTTCTTTCAACTCTAGTGTTTTCGGGATCTTGTACACCTCTCTCCGAAAAGTCTCTACCTCCTTGGGCTTGGGTGGATTTTTGACAGAAACAGGTAGATCGCTGAAGAGGCGCGATGGGTCAGCGAGAAACTGTTGATTCTCCCTGATCCATCTCTCCCTCTTCTGTATTCTCCTCCTTGCGTCAGATAACAGCCGTATTTTGTCAACAATATGCTGCTTGATTGTCAGCAGCTTTGACTTGTTTAGTGTGTGATTCAAGATCCTTAGTTCTGGGGCGAACTTTCGAACCCTTTCCGTAAACGGTCTACCAGATGTTATGTAGTCAATCACACATTGAACACGGGACGCATTCTGTCTTGCCCATCCAAACTTCTTGTTCAGTTGATGCAAGCGTCTTTTGGTCTTTTGATCCATCGTTGGTTTCAGCTTTCGATTTGAATCAGCCAAAGTTCTCGCAGCACCATACACTGAGCAATTGATGGTCCAGAGGTCGGACTCTTGCGAGATATCTCCACGAAGGAAGGCATCGATTTCAGCCAGATCTTGGGGCTTAGGAGGAACTTGCATGTTAATGTTCCTTCTAGTAATGAAATTGCGATCATCTCTCAGAAGGTGCCTGCTTTCTGCGGTTGGTCTCAATGTTGCTTCCTCATATTCGTCTGCAGCTTGATAAAGCAGCGGTTGGGGAAGCGCTCCGCGTACATATCCATTTTTCCGGAGGTAGTCGGCTTGATTTCGCAAAGACTGATGCGAAACGTGCTGAAGCTCTGGGTGTTTCTGGCACCACAGAGTGTGCATACGCGCCATAAAGCCTCCGCGAACAGGGGTAATGCTGGCATCGTAGCAGTCTAGCACGTCATCCCTGAGTCGATCCGTCCACTCAATGTGGGCATTTCGCCGGTTCGTCGTCGTGCTTCCATCTAAATTATTTTCAGCACCCCGAACTCCAGGGTGATCAGCATTGTTTGCCGACCCATTGTCGGGTGCTCTGCGCGTTCGATTGTCTTGAACCGCATCTACAACATTTTGGTGTTTTGGTGGTATCATTGTTGTTCCCACGAGCAGCTAGGGAAAGGGTTAGTCCATCCTTGTAGAGCCCCGCGTGCAAGGATAAGGCTGATACTCTGAGAGGTCGCCCAGTATCCCAGAGTCACCGTTTGAGACACCTAACCCAGGTGCCATTCAGCTTTCGGCACGGTTGTTACGCCTCCGCTTAGGAGTTATTCCTTCGGGACCATCCCTGGACAATTGTCCGCGACTGCTTATTAATTATTGTAACCATATTCAGCAGAAACGCTTGGTACAGGAACCCTCTATCCGCATCCCGAGGACATGAAAACAGTAATTGAAGTCAGTAATTTTTTGCATTTGTAAAATTAATTTAACTGATTTTTAATTACTATAGCAGGTTTTGGTTCGTAGTGTTTTGAATAAGATGCGTAAAATGCTAGTCATTACAAGACATTCTTGAGTTTCTATTATAAGTCCAAAAAGTGGTTGAATTAATTTACATGTAGAGCCTAATCTGTATTGCAGCTCAATTAAGAGTACGGTGAATTTAAAAGTTCTTTGATGAAGTGCAAAGTGGTGTATTCTTTTCACTTCGAATCAATCCGAGAATGACAAAGGATTGAGTTTACAATTCTCTGATCGAAAGCACCTTTGTGCCTCGACTCGAATTACCAACTGTTGCCTTGCCGCTAGATCTGTACAGAAAATAGAAATGGATCCGTGTTATCGGGATCATACAACTGACAGAAAATATATAGTAATACAGCGATTGAACAGGGACAAAACCGAATCTACGGAGACTTCCGGTTTACCATCCATTGCGTGAATTCTCAAAGAGCACGTAATTCCCAGTACTCAGCAATTTATTACAACTTTGTCTCGAGACTCTCGTTATCTAGACTTCAAACTACCTTTAGTCATGAAGTCACCCATGTGCTAAAATATGTAGGAATAAGAAACCACAAATAAAGAAAAAGTTTATTATTCCTCTAAAAAGCTTCAGTTGTGCATTTTTTTTAAATTTATTCCAAAACGTTTATGGGTTGTTAATAATTACATATAAAGAATCGATAAAAAATTGTTCTGTATACTGAATGTGCATATACAGATAAACAAATTTTTCCTTAAAAAATTATGAATATCATATTCCTAAAGGCCTATTGAAATCGAATGTTGAAAATTAACTTTTCTGTGGAAAAATATTTGAACAATATTTTTGTTGTTTTTTCTAGGCTAAAGTTTGTAATGTCAAAACAAAGTAGAAATAATTACATAAATAATTTTTGCCATCTATAAAACATAGTCTAAATTTTAATTTTTTTGTTTTCAGTAACATATTTTATAAACAACGAAATGCACTGTGCTCTTTAGACTCGTAAGTAATCACTTTTTTTGCGTAGGTTCGTCACAAATAGTTATAACGTTTATCATACCTAATTTTCCTTCTATTGTATTTAATAGTTATATTTATGTATTATATATGTATTTACGATGTTCGATGTTGTTATGTTATAATTATGTATTTTTGGGCATTTCTAGTTCAATATATAGAGTCATTAACCTCAGATCAAGCTTTGCTCTATTGCTTCCCTTCTCATGTCAATTATTCAGCAAATGATATTAACTTAGGTACAAATTACGTGAATGTACTGCCCTGATTGATCAAAGGCAAGAGAAGAGGCAGTGTGCTTCAATCATAATGTCACGAGAGGTTAATTAAGAAACCAGATTATTGTCCAGACTCAGAACTATAACTCAGAACTATCTTTCAAATAAAAAACTCTATTGACAAAGATATTAAAAGTATTCCTTCATAACACATGCATTATTTCAGCCATTTTCAATTCCTATAGAGTGGCGCTGAAGATTTACTTTTTAGTGCCTAGGGAGTTAAAAATATTTTTGAATCCCTAGGGTGTGATCATTTACTTCACAGCTGAATAATGAAAGTTATTAAACTATCAGATGATTGCGTTGACAGATTGTTTAACAGACTGGACAAACTCGAAGCGATAAGTTATCATAAATTATCGATAAATTACCATAATTTACCATAAATTACCGAAAAATTATGAAATTTTTGGTCATTTATAAATTTTGTATAACGTTACCGAACCATAATTTTCCAAAATTTTCTAAATTCATATTACAATGAATATAAAGTATTTTAAAATTTTTTATAAAAGCAGATATCATGCCTGTGTTACAAGAAACATCTAAAATCACACATTTGCTATAAAAAAATATCATATATACTAGGGACACCCAGATTTTTTTTTTCGTTGTCTGATCCCCCGATTTTCTTTCATTTGATGTGAAAATTATTCTGCCACTTTGTATGAATTAATAGTATATTGTGCTACAAGTTGAAAAAGCGAGAGATTTAAAACGAGTGTGAAGTTAGCTACCCGAGCGGAGCGAGGGTGGCTATCAAACGAGTTTTAAATCGTCGCTTTTTCAATGTGTGGGACACGATACTTTTTCTATAATTTGTTAAAAAGTGCTAGTTTTTGTTTACCTGTTTTTTGTGTAAAAAGAAGGCGATTTTTTGTCGATTGACGCAACAATGACAATGGCAATTATCAAAACCATGGCAATAATATGGCAGTAATAATAAGCTGGTTCTCACAATTGAATAGTTGGCCCATAAAGTTGAGGGCTTCAAAACTTCCGATTTTTCGTGAAAAAAACCAAGCACAGTATTTTCGGAGAAACTGACGGTGTTTTTTTGCTTTTGCCAAGTGACAAAAGTACATACAAAATACACAACTCGAGACTTTTCAGGAAATTGCTTTTAGGTTAGGGACGACAGTCGGAAAATAGAATGAAGTTGGCTGCGCACGATGCACGAGTCCACCCGAGGCAGCACGAACCCACCCGAAATAACATTTACTTTTTCCACTGTGCCTCACTTTTATCACTGTCCATTTACTTTTTCCACTGCATCTGTCCACTTTTGTCACTGTTTCCCGGAAAGGTCGGCACTGCGCATGCGCCACGTCATCGAGCAAAAATCGGTAACTTTTTACACCAAAAACAGGTGGAAAAACTGGCACTTTTTCGCGAATTATAGAAAAATAAACTTTTAACTTATGGTCCCAGGCCTCCAGAGGCTGAAAAATATTAATTTTTCTATAATTCGCGAAAAAGTGCCAGTTTTTCCACCTGTATTTGGTGTAAAAAGTGATCGATTTTTGGTCGATGACGTGGCGCATGCGCAGTGCCAACCTTTCCGGGCAACAGTGACAAAAGTAGACAGATGCAGTGGAAAAAGTATATGGACAGTGATAAAAGTGAGGCACAGTGACAAAAGTAAATGTTATTTCGGGTGGGTTCGTGCTGCCTCGGGTGTACTCGTGCATCGTGCGCAGCCAACTTCATTCTATTTTCCGACCGTCGTCCCTAACCTAAAATCAATTTCCTGAAAAGTCTCGAGTTGTGTATTTTGTATGTACTTTTGTCACTTGGCAAAAGCAAAACAGCACCGTCAGTTTCTCCGAAAATACTGTGCTTGGTTTTTTTCACGAAAAATCGGAAATTTTGAAGCTCTCAACTTTATGGGCCAACTATTCAATTGTGAGAACCAGCTTATTATTACTGCCATATTATTGCCATGGTTTTGATAATTGCCATTGTCATTGTTGCGTCAATCGACAAAAAATCGCCTTCTTTTTACACAAAAAACAGGTAAACAAAAACTAGCACTTTTGCACAAATTATAGAAAAAGTATCGTGTCCCACACATTGAAAAAGCGACGATTTAAAACTCGCGTGATAGCAACCCTCGCTCCGCTCGGGTAGCTAACTTCACCCTCGTTTTAAATCTCTCGCTTTTTCAACTTGTAGCACAATATACTATTTTTTTTTATTTCTAAAAATTAAAAATGATAATGTGCTTTTTATACAACTTAGATATTATCGGCCTTCAATGATTAAGCATGACCTTTTAAATGTTCAAATGTGTACCCATGATAGAAAACTACCCTTACACTTTTAAAAATTACCCCTTAGAGCCATATTTAGCATCTTTGACAGTTTTTAACATAATTTCTCATAAGAAAAGTTTTAGGACTATTTCAGAGATAATACTCAAATATTAAATGGTTCTTTTAAATTAATTTAAATACAATTCGAGTTCCGAGGTTTACCCTTTAAACCACCCTTAATAAAAAATTGTAAAATACCATCCTTTGAAGAAAAGCGCGCAACTGTTTTACTAGGACGTCACAAAATGAGTGTGGTCCTTATTAAAATGAAAAATATTGTTTTAAATAAATCTATAGGACGTCTTTAAATTGAAAAAGGTTTCAACAACATTTTGTTGATGTCACTTTTTTACATAATAAATACATATGTACACTTAAAATCATTAAAAACTATTAACACAGTACAATTTGCTATCAATTTTTGTATACGTCCATGAGAACCATCTGAGTACAATCAGGAAGTTCGTTAATGTGATTTCAAACTAAAATGTAAAGAGGCTTGAAGCTTATTTTCGTAGTTTGTGCAAGAAAATGTAATTGAAAAAGCAAAATACTTCTGTGAAACCTTTTCAAAAGGTGCTTTTTTGATTTTTAGAAGTGATTCTGTTGAATAAAGCGTTTCCTAATTGTAATTTGTGAAGCCGATTTATTTAAAAATCTAAGTATCTTAGTAATTGATTAAAAACTAACAAAATATAATTTTATATTCTTTACAAAAAATAGTTATTGCCTTATGAAGGCTTGACTCCCTAGTTTGAATATGGTGATATTGCTTTTTAATATATCATCCTCATTTTGTGTCCTCCTAGTAAAACCGCAACCGCCAATCGGGGTGTATCGCTACAATAATTTTTATAAAATCGTCAAAGGCTTACTAATTGTATTTTCAAGCTGATCTTTGTTTGACCTCGATCTTGATTGTAAGAGACTAATATTGCTGAAAACTTTCAACATTTCAAATCGATCATAGGTTAGATCAAACTTTCATATGTATCTCGTAAGAAAGGAATTCCAAAATGATGAAACTATTGGTGATTGAAGCCGTTTCGTTATTCACAATTAATCTGAATCCAAGGATTCCGGGGCCAATCGCTACAACTGAAATACATTATAAATACATCTAAAGCACGTTTTACATTGAGGAATAAAGTTAGAAAATATAACTGCAGTGATTTTTTCATACATATATAGTCATAAAATCAATAATGACTAAAAAATGTAAAAATAAAATATAGGTTGTGTTCATATGTTACAGCTAATTCTTGTTTCTTTCCTTATTACTATTCGTTTTTTGCTTTATTTTCCACACAGCTATTTTGACAAGCGTTTAAAGTTTCAATTTTGAATAGTAAAAAAGTTGAGTTGTCTTTAATTGTTGATTCTTTCATTCTTTAACTACGAAAGACTGGCTTAGTTGTGTACCTGTTTAGTGTAATATACGCACACATATAACACTACTTGGCCATAACCATGGAAAACATTAAACTTAAAGTGTCGCAATTCGCCCCATCGCGGGGTGAATCGCTTCAATCTCCTATTACCTTAATACATGTATTGCCACGTTTTTTTGAAAGCTTTATGGAATATTATTTGTTGAAACCACAAAGAACTCATATTGACAGCTATTAAAAATTTTACACAATTTAGGCACTTTCTACATCACGTCTAAGTCATTGTTTGTGAAAAACTGTAGCGATTCGCCCCGGTTCATCGTACCCACTTTTCTCCAAAAGAAGGTATTTCACCGTTTTCCTTTTTTAACGGTGTTTTGAAGGCCTAAAATAAGAACTCAAATTGTCTTTGAATAATTTTAAAAGAAGTATAGAATATTTAAGTAATATTTCTGTAGTAATCCTAGAACTTTCCTCACGGGAAATTATGTCAAGAACTGTGAAAGAACCAAATATCGTTCTAAGGGTTACCTTTTTTTAATTTTAGAGGTAGCTTTATATCACTGGCAAACATTTGAATTTAAGAAGGTCATTTTCAATCATTCAAGATCAACAATCCGATGAGGCTGACGACACGAACTGAAAACATACATTTATCGAAAAAGTCCCGCTTCTCCCCCTTGGTCCGTAATGAACTATTTTCGCATATACGCAAATAAAGCTATAATATTTATGCCTATTTTCGTATTCTTTTGGATTAGACTTGAAGAAAAAACTCGGCATTTCCAAATCAGATATTTCCTTCTTTCAGGTAAAAAATATAGAGAACTGCAACTAACAATCGTAAAACTTCAGCGTTCCCCCACATATGCACCGATTAACCCCAATTTACGGTAATTGCCTTTTCGATGTTCAATTTTGACATAATATCTTTTTACAGTCTTATCTCACATTTACGCAGATGTATTTTTATGGAAGACCTAACAGTTCGAAATTTCCTAAAATTTTGCGGCGTCACTAAGGGCGGTTAGTACGTGAAAAAAGTACTTGAGCAGTACTTAGTTAGTTCAAGTAACCCCATATAAGCTCTTCTCGTAGATCAGTGATTTTTACCAAGTTGCTAAGTTCAACCATTTATTATTTTCGACAAATTGTGTATCCTTTAATTATCTCTAAATAAGGGGAAATGTTTGGTTGGCATAGAAATATATCAAGTTGAAGTAGCTAGTTTTGCGTCTGGTATCGGAAAAATTAATATCCCTGAACTTGGCACAATAAATTTGGAGGTCAAGCTTGTTTTTTCCCACGCGTTTCTTGATATTTCAATTTAATAACCGCCTACAATCGAGATACCTGTAAATTATTATTACCCGAATATAAAGTCTATTTCATATTAACATTGGGGTACATTTTATAAGTGATAAAACTCCTAAAAAGGTCGAAAGTAAACCTATTCTGTCACTGCTCTCGAGTAGACTGTCGCCCATTTTATTTTGATACTCCCATGAAGCTCCGTGACTGCTCTAATAATTCCTTCGAAAAGCTATTCTTACATTTTTGTTCTTTTCTAGCTATCCTTATAATGTACATGGACTATATGATATACCTGCTATAGAGAAAGTGGTCAAATAAGTCCAAACATATTCAATTTGGCTGATCAAAGGATCTTTTTAAATTCCTTCGTTCGTTTCCTGCTATACGTTGAGTTGTTATAAGAAACACTGGAAAAAATTGTTTAGCTGTCCCAGCTCGAAGTTTAGCTGGATTTCGTCTTCTAAGAAAATATAGCTGTGTTACCTAAATTTCTAGCTGTGTTACCTAAATATCTGGCTGTTTTAGCTAATTTTGCAATCTAAAAATTATCTAGCTAATTTATCTAGATAATTTATAGATAACAAAATTGAGCTGAAACAGCTAGATATTTAGGTAACACAGCTAGAAATTCAGATAACACAGCTATAGTTTCTTAGAAGACGAAGTCCATCTAAACTTCCAGCATTTTTTTCAGTGAATAACTTAGGTTCCACAGCTCAACTTTTTTCTATGTATTTGTCATTTAACGAAGTGGCGGAAATAAGGGCGTCTGCTATTTTTCACAGGTCGTCAAACTGAACACTTAGATAGTTGAAGAGCTGTTAAAAAATACCTCCTTGTGAACTGCTATTCTTGACAAGAGTTTCCGTCGTCTTTTACAGATACTTCGAGTCTGGGGGACCGTACAATGGACAATATCTCAGAGAGGCACTCGAGCCAAGTTAGACCCCGACAGCAGTTGCTCGATCACTCTACGGGTTTGAAGACGAAACTCGAACCGTCGTTCGATTATTCGCAACCTACCAATGTCACGGCCCTCGTAGGCAAAACGGCCTACCTCACGTGCCGTGTTCGAAATCTCGGGGATAAAACGGTGAGTATTAGTTAATAAATTAATTCAGTAAATTTGGAGTTTCCCAATCGAACTATAAACTTTCTTCGACCGTTTTATAAATAACTAATGTTGTTTCATATAGAAACTTTCTTTCGTCATACGGTCCAAAATCAATAATACGGACTCTCGTTGTTCTGAAATCATTTACAAGTCAATCTTTATACAAAAATCAACGTTAGTTTAGACCACAATGCGGGTCTTGTTGAATGTAACATTAATTTGGTACACAAATTCTACTTTTTATTTTTGGTGATCGGCCCCCCTCCTCTAAATTTGTTTGCTTTTCGGAAAAAGAAATGCCCTATTTTTTCTCTTAGATTGGTTAACATTAAACCCGTCTCTGGGCTTTTGAAATTAACATAGGGGTTTTAATGGGAAAAGCTCGGTTAAGAAAAAATGGAAGAAACGACTACTTTTTATTAACTTTATGTCAATGAAAGTTTATTGATTTCTTAAGGAATATTAAAAAATGAATTTAAACCCAATAATTTTTGATATTGCCCCTCCCCTCCACCATCCTCTTGTACTGTGCTCGGAAAATACCCCGAAAAATGCAAAAGAGCAGTTTTATGTGAGATTCATGCCTAAGACAATATTTTTAAAAATTTTTTCAACATTTATTATTTTTTTCCGACAAGTGACGGGTTTTTAAGTACTTTTCAACTAATTTTTGATTGTGAAAACAATTATTATTTATTCAATGAATTTTTTTCCGTAAATCGTGAAGAATTACTCTTTTTTCGGAACGAATGATACACTTGATGAATCTCAGAAATAATATTTTTTGTTTGACATATTTTGAAACTGTTCAAACGATTTCTATTTGTATGGTTTTTTCCGCTAAATCTTGTTCGGTTATCATTTCTTGGAATAAATGACACAATCGAAGTATGTTAAAATTGATATTTTTTGCGAAAGACAGGTTGGAATTATTTAAACAATTAATATCACTTACTCCTTTTCATAGAAAAGTTGAAGAAAATTCAATTTTTTTAAAATCTCATACACTATTTCGCTTATTGATCAGTATTTTCTCATTTCAGCGAAATCGATCTGAATAAGAACTATCCATTACGAAACTAAAAAAAAAATTGTTTAATGATTACGGCTCAAAAAATCAGGGTTCAAGTTCTAAGATGATTATTATTAATATTGTCTTGTGGCTGCTCCATTTAAGTCTGGTATCAGTGCGGTTAATCCCTATTGTACTATGCTTTATTATTTTGAAATCCCAGTAAAGCAGAGGTCCATAGACGGGTTTCACTTATTGCTAAAGTATCATTCAAGTCCTTTAGCATGAACCGCCAGAGAACTCAACTTCCCTGGGTATGGGGCTGTGGAAGCTTTTCTTTACTAAGGTGGGCTGAAAATCACGGTGTGAATTTAATCACAACCAGTAATAATCCGGGGCTGCATCCAGCTTGATTAGTCAGGGAAGAGGAGAACTGCAGAAAACCACCTCCCGAGTTCAGCCGGTTTTCGAGCGGACTATACTTGGACATTCGATTCATTCAAGCGTCAAACCTCCCGCTCGATATTATTTAAAACGCAGAAATTTTTAAACGCTGAAATTCCTTTAAAAACTTTTCCCCGTGTTTCGCGTAATTTGGTACAAGGACTTTTTGATTTTATTCATGGAATTCTCGACAAATAAAACCAAAATGACAAGTGCTATCAAAAAAAGGCTAAAATACATTTTTCAGGACTTTTTAAAAGCTGCAATTCCTCCTGAATTTTGTTCCCATATCTCACTTCGTTTGGTTCGGAATTTCCATGCTCAATTTTTCCATAGTATTTTCGATAAATAAAACCAAACTGACAAGTACAGTCAAAAAGGGGATGAGAGAAATTTTGTAGCACTTTTAGAAAGCTATAATAACTCTTCAAAACTTTTTCCCGTATTGTTCGTAGTTTGGTTCAAAATTGGAATTTTCTATTTTTTCATAGTATTTTCGAGAAATAAAACCGAACTAATAAGTCCTATCAAAAAATTATCTTGGCTCAAAATTTCAATTTTGGATTTTTGTCATAGTATTTTCGATGAATAAATCCAAAATATCAAGTCACACCAAAAAATAGTATTAGGAACAATCATGGGTCTCTTAAAAAACTACAATTATTCTCCTAAACTTTCTCACTTATCTTTTGTCGTTTGGCCTAAAATTGGAATTTTCGACTTATTTATTTCAGGTTCATAAAAACAAAGAGATGAGATGTATGAAAAAATATTTGAAAAAAAATGATGAATATTTTTAAAAGCTTCAATTCTTCTTTCCTCTTTTTTCACGTATCTGTTGTCGCTTAGCGTAAAAATGAAATATTTGATTTTTGGATAGCACTTTCGATGGAAAAACCATTACCGTTGACCAAGGAATGCTGCTAAACAAACTCGTTCTTTTTTTAGGACCCAAAAAAAGTGTGTCAAAGCTTCATTTGATAAGTTTATTTTCTCGGTATTTACCGTCTTCACGGAAGGACGGACATATAGACAGACAGACGTCATCGCCAAAACTTGATTTTTGTCTTCAGGGAGTCTCAAAACGTGGAGATCCGTTGAAAAAATGAGGTGTGAAATTTAGGACAATATTCTAATACTTGTTGAATAATAAATTATGAGAATGTAAAAAATGAGGAATCTCATTTTTCTGTCAGGCTTCAAATGGTTACAGCCCAATATGTAGAAGGCATTTTTGTTGAGAGTTGGATTTTTTTTAATAGTCTGCACGGGGATATCCCGATGTATATCATCAGTCACGGACGTATTTTTGTAATGCATGAGACATGCTACTTAGTGTTTTCCTCAATGGGTTCAACGATAAGGTTCATTATTATTAATATTATTATTATAAAACGTGAAGCAGCTTATTTTTCTCTTGGACTTGAAATGCTTACAGCCCAGCATGTCGAAGGCATTTAAGTTCAGAGTTGGATTTTTGAATAGTCTGCACAGGGCTGTTCCAGTATATCATTAGTCACAAAGGAGGAGGAATACATTTTAGATCAATCTAGAATTTCTGTGTTGCTCATTGAAGTAACACATTCGTTCTGCAACCTAGCTCCGACACAGGTCGCTGATCAATATCTCTAGCAATCACCCCAGTTGAAGAGCTACAGAAAGTCGTGATAGGTCATATATAACACAAAAATCCGAAAACTGACTGATAATCCTATAGTAAGATCTATACTCTTTACTATATTCACACCCACTAAGTAAAGCTCTCACGAAGGACCATTAATATGCAAGATCATCCTTATAATCCATTTTTCTGCACACTTTTCTGTGCTGGCAAAAGGTATATATTAGCAACTGCTTTTAAGCACTTCAGCGTTAATACCATCGGAACCAGCAGGCCTACCATGCTTCAAGTTCCTCATTATATCCCTGTTTGCAGAGGCACAGATTCTTTAAACCAAGTCTTCCAACGTATCCTCTTCTATGTCGCAGTTATGCTGCTTTCTAGCTCCACCTCCCAATAATTCCTTGCAAAAGTCGATTTAACCGTCTTTTTCTCCTTCCGTATCTCATACCATTTTACCCTTTCTATTCCTAATTTCGACTAACTCTGCACTACTACTTACTTGCTTGTTGCCCTTGGCCAATTTCCAAAATAATTTCGCATTTCCCTTGAAAGCGTTTTACGTTTTCTTCTCTTTTTCCGTTCGCCAAACATCACTAGTCATTTTTCCTACAACCGCATAATGCCACAGACTTCAGTTGCACTCTTAGCAATGATTTCCATAAACATTGACTATGCGCTCCACAGTGGGCTAAAGTGAAAAAGTTCGTGACAAAATCGTAGAACTTTTGACAGAGATGACATAGAGGGATAAATTTTTTTGAGATTTACAGATGAATACCTACAGAATAGAGGAAAAATACGGAGAAGCTGAAAAAATATATTTTTACGTAAAAAATGTAGGTTAAATTTGACATTTTTTGACAAAAAGTTGTATTATTGGATACCATGGGCGCTCTGATATTATATTACATATGTTATACATATATTCTGATAGATTTCGTCATGCCGAATCCAAATATGGGCTTTCAAACAGCCTAGGGCTTCCTGTTTGTAGGAAAAATGCAATTGAATTATCTATTTTGAACCTTCATGGCATGAATGATTTCCACTAATGTAAATTTGACTATTTGTCGTATAAAAGGGGTTTTGGGGTCGTCGAATTGGAATACAAAGTAAACACGTCAAAATTCATAATAGCGGATCCAATATGGCGGACAAAAATTGTGAGACCGAGCCGATATGACTGAAAATTACTGTACGGGCAAGGGGGTCGCTGGTTTTGAATCTGAAGTCAAAATTTCAAAATTCGAAGTGAAGGATCCAATATGGCGGAATGTCATTGTGAGAATATAACGGATTTCATTAAAAATCGCTACTTGTGGTTTTTTTATTTCGTCGATTTCAAATCTGAAGTGAAAATTCAAAAATTTTATGAATTTTCATTTTCATTTTGAATGTCTGATGCAATATTACATCAAACATTTAACATTCTTGAATTTTCACTATAGATTTGAAATCGACAAAATAAAAAAACCCTCAGTAACGATTTTTAATAAAATCGGTTATATTCTCACAATGACATTCCACCATATTCGATCCTTTATTTTGAATTATGAAATTTTGACTTTAGATTTGAAATC
This sequence comes from Andricus curvator, assembly GCA_932195095.1. Classification (NCBI taxonomy): domain Eukaryota; kingdom Metazoa; phylum Arthropoda; class Insecta; order Hymenoptera; family Cynipidae; genus Andricus; species Andricus curvator. The sequence continues at coordinate 125,993 of CAKNYM010048279.1, forward strand.
AGCGACCCGGAAACCCCCACTAGAGTAATTTGCAGTCATATCGGCTCGGTCTTACAATTTTGGTCTACCATATTGGATCCGATATTTAGACATTTTGATTTTAGATTCGTGATCAGCGACCTGAAAACCCCCGGTACAGTAATATTCAGTCATAACAGCTAGGTCTTAGAAATTTTGTCCGCCATATTGGATCCGTCATTTTTAATTTTGACTTTTCTACTTTTATTCCAATTCGACGACCCCAAAACCCCTTGGATACGACAAATAGTCAAATTTACATAAGTGGAAATCATTCGTGCAATAAAGGTTAAAAACAGATAATTCAATTGCATTTTTTTACAAACAGGAAGTCCTAGGCTGATTTCAATCCCATATTTGAATTCGGCATGACAAAAATCTATTAGAATATATGTGTAACATATGCAATATAATATCTGAGCACCCATATATATATACCATTAAACCATTTCCCTTTCAGGGTAAGCGTGACACTACCCGATTCGGGTAGTGTTTCTAGGTTGATAACTTGTAGTAAATAACTACAAGTGTGGGCTCACCACACCCACGATGTGCCAACAGCACTCATGTCAGTATTCTTGAATGGTCACCCATCCAAGTACTAACCGCGTCCAACGCTGCTTAACTTCAGTGATCTGACGAGAACTGGGTTTTTCAGGGTGGTATGGCTGTTGGCAATGGTATCCAATAATACAACTTTTGTCAGAAAATGTCAAATTTAACCTAGGTTTTTAAGGTAAAAAATATGTATTTTCAGCTTCTCCGTATTTTTGCTCTATTCTGTAGTTATTCATCTGTGAATCTAAAAAAATCCATCCTTCAGGTCATCCCTGCCAAAAGTTCTACGATTTTGTCACGAACTTTTTCACTTTAGCCCAATGTACGCCCTTTACGTATTTATTGCGTATTAGTGTCTTCCACGTTCTTCCTAACTAGGTTCCTGGGTATCTGATTCCCAAATTCTAGTAGCGCATCCGGTTTCGGCAAATTCTGTATTGTTCCCCATCTGCTTCGTTTTTTTAGTTTTATTTCTTTCTCATCCTTGAACTAAGTTAATTTTTAAAACTGAGAGATAATGATCCGTTTCACATTCAGAGCCCCTCATGATCATTGCATGGCTTACTAGCTCTCAGTCTCTCATCCGCAATAACAAAGTCAATCATACTGTGGCTTTCGCCTCTTTAAAAGATTAAAGGTATATTACAAACCATTAATGATCTTCGTCATTATTTTTTGATAAAAAGAAAATAAAAAAATTCGGTAAAAAAAAGCAAAGGTGGCACAGTTTCTTGCTGTACTATCAGAAAAAGGAAAATTTTCAAACCTGTGCTATCTTATGCCTCGTACCGGATTCGTTTAACGTTTGACATTGATCATTCTTGACAACTTCGTCTCGTCCTGCAGCCACAACCATTATTTCTCGATCAATAAATCACCCATTATGTTACATTATCAAGAAAATATTTCGCTAGGAATTTTTTGTTATTGGAAACATTGTAGTATTATTGTATATATTTCTATAATTCTACACACGTGTAAAGACGTCTCATGCCAAATTAAATTAATTTTACTTAAGATTAAAGCACTAAAGCATTCACAAGACTTCGAAATATAAATGTCCAGCTTTAATGAGAACCACAACATTTTTAAAACTGACTTGACTAAATTTTTAAAAATAAACATAAAACAAATACTTTAAACGGTGTAATTTTTTCTCCGGTCACCAATGAGTACACAAAGAGATTTAATTATGTGTCCTTAATTCTTCCAGAATGTGTTAATTTCTTAAAGTACGAGTGTATAATATTGCTAGTCATCAGTATTTCGTAGGAAAATTCACTCTTATTTATGTCGGGTATTTTTTGGCAGGGTAATAATCTATCTTGTTCTATAAAAACTTCATTCATTATGTAAATGACAAAAGGTTGTAAAACAAAATTATTAAGATCCAAAGTTTCCTTCGCGTTTCAGTGAACTTTATTAGATCATATTCAAGCTTCGTCATGGATCAGCCACATTAAAAAAACTTGCATAACGAGACTCCAGCACACGATTTGAGTTACTTAATACCGTACATTTAGTACGAAATTTATTACAAGACGATCTTAGCTCAAATTAGTCCCATCTTTCTTTGGTAAACGTTTAAATTTCTCATTTAATTTCGGATAACAATTTAAAAACTTTCAGCGCCTAATGCGTTAATCACCAGTGGGATATATCTTATTTTATTGCGAAAATAAATTCTTCTAGCTCAAGAAACAAGAAATTATAGGACAATTTTAAAAACTCGGATTTGCACCCCAGAAGTGCTACTGCAATGAGAAAAACGCCTAAAATATACTCAAGTGAAGATTTGGCGTTATAGGTAAACGAATTAAATAAGTGTCGACGTAATATTAACTCTATCAGATAAGACGATTAGAGATAGATATAAGCATTTTTATCAAATTCTCTTTATTGCATAATATAAGGGATCAGAATTTCGAATTGCAGTTTTTCGAAATTTCAAATGTTGATATCATTTATGTCAATAATTCTTTTTTTAATTGAAAGTTATAAAGTTAACCCCTACTTTCTGGTTAAATTTTTTTACTTTCCATGGTCGACCATAACTCATCAGTCTGCAGATTAATAATGTATTACATCTTATATAATTGCATTTCATCTTTATAATTGTATTTCTTGTTTTATATATTTGTACATCATACATATTTGGAGAATTTGAAAAATTAACTTTTCTTTCAAAAATACAAACCCCGATGGGCACATGGTTTGGAATATTTGCTATCATATTTTTTAGCGAATTACATTACAGCACTAGTGGGAGGCTATGAAAGCCCTCCTAGGAGGCCCTAGAAGACCTCATGGGAGGCTATAGAAGCCCTCGTCGAAAGATCAAGACGCCCTCGTGGGAGAGTCTGGAGGCTTGCTCGGTTGGACCTCCTCAGAAATTCATGAAACGGCGGCGGCGAAATCTTTTTATAATTTGGAGAGATAATAATGAGGAGCCGTTAAAAAATTACGTCACATTGCCAGGCGGGCCGGGCGGGGGGTTGAAAGCTTTTATGACGTGAGATTAGGAATTATTGCAGAATGTGATAAAATATACGGAAAATAAAAATGAAAATTATATTTTTCAAATACTTGCAAAAATTAAAATTAGTGACGTTACGTTATATTATTACAAATAGAACGGAACTTGTGTTCCTATTTCGCAAAGTTATTAATTTGCCACTCTATGATCATTACCTGAACATCCCGTCTACCTGAAGTTAGAAGTGAATAATAATGCAGGTGTGTCGAACGCATTTTCATCGAGAAAATGTAGCTTCAAATGAACATTTCCCACTCTCTGATCCACTCTCTGTGGAAATGTCGACCTGCTATTAAAATTAAACGATCCGCGTGTGTCGAACGCATTTTCTTCGAGAAACGTTGGCTTGAAATAAATATATGACACTATCTGATAGTTACCTGAACATCCCGTCAACCTTATGTTAAAAGGGAATATTCCAGGTGAGTCAAGCTCATTTTCCCCGAGAAAATTTGGCTTCAAATAAACATTTGTCACTCTTGAAGCATTACATGAACATCCAGTCGACCTGATGTTAAAAGGGAATCATCCAGGTATGCCAAATGTATTTTCCTTGAGGAAGCTTGGCTTCAGATAAATATTTTAAACTCTTTAATCATTACCTGAACATCCCATCGACCTGATGTTAAAATTGAATGATCCAGGTGTACCCAACACATTTTCATCAAGGAAACTTGACTTTGAATAAACATTTTACACTCTTCAATCGTTCCCTGAACATCTCGTCTACCTAATGTTGAGAGATGGGAAAATTTCTAATATCAGGCCGACGGGATGGCGATTGATACACCTGGATCTTTTATTTTTAACACCAAGTCGAAGCAACCGGCAGGTTATGATCTGGGAGTAGCAAGCGTTCATTTGAAGTTAAAATTCCTCGATAAAATTTTTTTAAACATATCTGGATCATTGACATTTCCCTATGGATCTGTGACACATCTATGATAACTATTATTTCAAATTCTCTGAGGAAAATAATTTGGTCACACAAGAAACATGTGCAATAACTCGTATGGAATTTTCTTTAGTCAATTTTCTTTGTCCCAAAAAATGTTCCTCTCAAGTCTTCCTTTTGTTATGCCAAGTGTAAATTTATTTGATAAATTTCTGTTCGGTGGGTGAGAAACGTAACTATTTTTTGCTAATTTTTGTCATTACAAATCACATTAGTGTCACAATGCAAAGAGAGTTTGATTTTGTTTCAGTACCCTAATAAAACCTAACAATAAACTCCAACTATTTTCCGTTGAAACTTAATTCTTTTTAATTAAAAAGTCCACTACTATATGTTTTCCTCAGAATTCTTCTGATTAATGACAAATTTGTCTATTTGGTTACTGACTTAACTATTTAAAAAATCGTCTTAGCTGAAAATTAATTTTTCTCAGCTGAAAATTGGACTAACCCATTTTTGGCTAAAAATGGATTGTTTTTAGTTGAAAATTCGACTATTAAATTTTCAACTGAAATTCATTTTGTTTGTTGAAAATTCAACTACTTGTTTAAAAGTTGCAATAATTTGTTAAAAATTCATTTTAGTAGTTTAGCTATCAACTATTTTTTTTAAAGTTCGTTTTCTTTTCTGGTTGGAAATTAATTTTGTTGACCTAAAAGTTCAACTATTCCATTTTGATTGGAAATGTATCGTTTTTAGTTGAAAATTCAATTATAAATTTTTTAATTTAGAATAATTCTTTTTTGGTTAAAAATTCAATTCCTTGGGTGAAAATTGGACTACTTTGTTGAACATTCATTCACTCAAAATTTAACTATTATATTATTGGTAGAAAATTGATCGTTTTTAGATAAAAATTCAGCTATTGGTTGAAAATTAATGTCTTTTATTGTAAATTCGTGTTTTTTTGTAAAAAATTATTTCTCTTAAATAAAAATTCAACTATTTGGTTAAAATTTAAACTATTTTTTTCAAAATGCAGCTGTCTATGATTGAAGTTTAATATTTTTTGTTTGAAAATTCCACAATTTGGTTGAAAGTTACTCTTTGTAGGTTTAAAAGTGTACTATTTTTCAATTTCGCGTTTATCAAATGAAATCCCAGGAACAATTTTGACTTAAAAGAGGGGGGGGGGTGTTCTTATTGTGAGGTCAATCTGGGGGGTTTAAGCTTTGTGTGATGATTTGTGACGAAGAAGGGGAGGGGTGGAAAAAGTTTTAAAAACGACGTGACGTACTTTTTAAATGGCTTCCAACAATGTGTCACTTAGTTTGAAAAAACCTACTCCTTTGGAGATTTGTGACTTTAACCACTCTTTCTGACTGCCGAAATCCCTCAAGGTATTGTTACGAGCAATCGTTCTCTATATCTCTCGAATCAGAGATTTCCGTCCGATGTTCGACGTACATCTCGCACGATTTACATTAATTCCCACGAGGTGCTCTGTTTTCCCTCCATGTTAAGTCCATGTTTTCGGTACAGGAAACGTACTCGTAAAATTATACTCAACCTGGTAGATTTTAATACTAATTTTAGTTAAAGATTGAAAGGAAAGTCGCCATTACCGTTTAATACAGCTTTATTCAAACATGGATTAAGATCAAATAGAGGAAAGGTGCCCACAAAGAGTCAAACATTTTAAAACTTATATGGATATTCATTCAAAAATTAATCTGAAAATGTCTACGTCTGTAAGTAATTTTCAATCCTTCATGTAGTTAAAACTTGCTAAAAGAAATATTTTTAATTAATCAGTTAATTTCAGTGACATTTGAGGCGCTATGTACCTTTATTGTACAATAGGTGGTCCAAAAATGCATTGGAACATTTGTTTTCGAGTACTTTTATGCATATTCCCTCACCCTAAATTCGTTTAAATCAACACAAAAATATATAAATTTTTGTTTGAAAAGAAAATGATATTTAGAAGTCCCGCAAGCCTCATGAAGTTGAACACGTATTTCCTATAAGAAAAAAGACGTTTTAGTACATTTTATTCAGAATCGTAAATATTAGGTTATTGAATTGACTCTAAACATTTTTCCTCACAATGAGCCATACAATATGAATCAGAAATTACTTTTTAAATTTCACCCCATAAGTCTATTTTATAGGGTAGTAGAAACCCCATTAATGAAAAATTGGGATTTGCGAGTTTTTGGCGCTAATTATTACTTTTTTGCTGTTTATTAAGTATAAATTGTTTCTGATACATAATATATTACTTTCTACCTAGGTGAAAAAGTTATATATAGTGGACAAGACAATGATATTTCACATTTGTTTTATACCTTTTTCTGCATAAAACAAATGAAAAATGTTAGTGTTTTGTCCACTATATATGAACTATATATAACTTTTTTATCTGGGTGCTGTTAATTAGATGTTCAAATAAAAGAGTTTAAGTGATTTATTCATGTTCATTGCATCAAAATTCTTGAGACCACTTTCATCAGAATTTGAAAATTCCATGTACTGCTCTTCATAGGATTTAAAGAGATGAACAATTTATACCCATGACTTTTTTCTATAAAAAACAAATTACCATAGTTATGGCATTTACAAAATTCTAAGAAACAAACGGAAATTATAATTCCAAGCCAAACAACGCTTTTTGAACACTCTACAAGATTGTCGTAACACCTTCTTGAATTTTCTTGAAAAATCGAACATTCAATTTTTGATCGCACAAAAAAATAATGAAAAATAAAAAATTCCATTTTCTGGTCAAACTATACAAGATACGAGAAAAGATGAGTCAACAAAAATTGTGCATTTAAAAAAGATCTACAAATTTGTTAGAAATAACTTTTTGATAGGATAAAAAATTTAATTTTTGGACAAGCGACACAAACTATGAAAAAAATGAGTCAATGAAAGTTGCTTATCTAAAAAGAGCTACAAATTTGTCATCAATCATTTTTTGATAGGTCTCGTAGTTTTTTTTGAATCGTAAAAAATAATATTAAAGATAAAAAAATTAAATTTTTTGGAAAACGACACAAGATACGAAAAACAATTAATCAACAAAAGTTGTTCACCTAGAAAGGATCTACAAATTTGTTATTCATAATTTTTAGACAGAACCAGTATATTTTCTTTCAATCGTACAAAATAAGATTAAAAATAAAGAAATGAAATTTTTGGAAAAACGACACAAGAGACGAAAAAAACGAAAAGACAAAAGTTGTTCAACCAAAAAATATCTACATATTTGTTATGAACACTTGTTATAAAAATAAAAAAGGTAACTTTTCGAAAAAGGACACAAGCTACAATAACATTTCATTTAACAAAATTTTTCGCGTAAATTATATCTACAAATTTGCTTAATACCACTTTACGCCAGGGAGCGTATTTTTAGTTTCAGTCGTAAAAAATAAAATTGAAATTAAAAAAAATTAAATTTATGGAAGAACGACACAAGATGAAATAAAATGTTTAATAGCAAAATTGTTTTTTCTTACAGGAAGCGCACTTTTTTACAATTATGAATTGTAATTGTATTATGAATTGTAATAATATACATTTATTGAAATGATATAACATTTTCATGGTAGCTGAGGATGAAATTAAATGTGAAATCAGGAAAAAATATTAAACTAATCATGATAAATAAAATTGGTACTTTATATTGCAATATCTGAATAAGCAATCCCAGACACTGGTACATAAATAAATGTAATATACATTTGGTATAAAAGTGTTGAGCATAATCGAGAACAGTTCAGATTTCGGACAGAATCGAGTGCGAAGCACGAGATATGTGATGAGAATGTTTTCGTGATGGCCGATGGAGCTTTAACAAAAGAGAATTCACAATCACCAAATTACAGTTGTCGATATTTTAACCTTTAATTTTAAAAGGTCTGTGTTGCGGTTTTTTCTTAAATTTCTACATTTTTAGCAACTTTTCAGATAAAGTGAAGTTAAACTTGATCAAAGTTAACTAAGTATTTTTCTAAACTATGTATTATTGTTTAATACTATATTTTTTGAGATTAATGCTAAAAAGTTGCGATTCTTTTTCTAAAATTTTCCACTTTTTGCAGATTTTTACTTAAAGTGAGATAAAAGTTAAGTAAGGTTAACAAAAATAATTGTTTATACACTTTATTATTATTAAGAACTTTTTTCTCTTAGGTTATGCTAGAAGGTTCGGTTTTCTCGGAAATTTCCGACTTTTATGTCAACCTTTTAGTTTCAGTGAGGTAATATTATACACTGGACCACTGTCCTCTACAGCGTAAAAATGGAAAGAAAAAGTTTTCTTGATATTTTATTTATAAAATTTTCGTCAAATTAGTGTGCCTTACTAATCCTGCCATTCACCAATTTTCGTCAGCACTAAGTGGATAATTTCTGAAACCATTAGACTAGTTCGTTTCTATGAGTGGTCATTGTCTGGATAGCCTTTTTTTGAAGATCTTGTATTAACCAGTGGCTATTAAGTTTTTGCTCTTCCTGGTAAATCGCTTCCAACCTTTCTTCTTCATAGTAGAACCTTAGATTAGCCATGTCTTGAAAGCAAGTCTGCCATTTTTTGTATAACATTAAGTTAAAATAATGATTTAATTTCTTGCTCTCAACATTATCACGAAGCCTCTACTCTGTGTAATAATAGTTATTTTTTCTTTATAATTAAAATCTATTTATTTTTACACTCTCCTCATAATAATAAGGTACCTTCTCATGAAAATAATATAATAGTTTTATATGAAAACTAACTATCGCGGTTTTCTTTGAGTCTCCACGTTTCGAGATCCTCTGAATCCGAAACAAAAAAACTGGTTTTACGATGTTGTCTCTTTATCTGTCATCGTCGTTGTCGTTGTCGTTGTGCTGTTGTGTCGCTGCGCTTTCGTACACGTTTTTAGAGATCAAAAAGAATGGTCGTTTTCGTTAACCAGATTTTTCTGATCAACGGTTCTGGTTTTAACCACAAAAAAAAGAATACCAAAAAATCGAACATTATGTTTTGCGGTAAAAACCAGGAAAGATCTGCTTTGTTATACTCAATTTTTTGGAATAACGCGCGGTTTTTGTTTCAATCACAGAAAACGACATTCGAAATAAAATCAGTATTTTTGAAAAAATGACACAATGTAACATAAAATTTGAATTAACGAAATTGTCTGCTAAAATTATATCTACGGAAATTTTTGCCTAAATTAGATCTACAAACTTGCTTTTAATAATTGTCTAGATAGGACGCACACTTTTTTAATTATAAAAAACAAGACAATAAACATACGTATATTTCAATATCAATGCATATTATGAATTTTAATAATATACTTTTCTTGAAATTATAAATTTTTCAGGTTTACTGCGAACAAAGATAAATGCAAAATAAGGCAATTTGAACTTTATTTTGCAATATCTGAATTTTTTGACACTTTGAACTTCAATTTTAAAAGGTTTATGCATAAATATGGTAAAAGTACAAAGACCGAGAGCGTTGCGCGAAATACGTACATTATCGAGCGCGAAGCGCGAGATCTGACGCGCCCTCTGGGTGTACTCAAATTTGCGAGCCGCGCGCATAGACGTCTTTTTTCACTTGACATATATGTACATTATTCGCATCCATTACGATCAATACCTAGATTATAAAAACTTGAAATCGAAGCACGTTTTTTTTTTCGAAGTAAGCAGGCACTAAAATGTTTTCCAGAAATCCCCGGCAGTTTACCGAAACATTATTTCGTTTCCTTGACTCTCCAATCTGAATGTCTACCTTTTGCTGCTCCACTCAGGAAATAGAACCATTTCTTTCTCAAGATGTAGGATGGAAAATAACTCAGTAGTTTTAAGAGATATTTTGTGGAGAAAAAAATTGTACTGTGTGTCCTGATGTGAACTACTTTTATTTCTCGTTCGCGAAGGTGTTCTGAGTATGAAATGTACTTTTATGCGTTCCGCTTGAAATTGTAACTCTTCAGAGTTTGTATTTATCTTACCAAAGGAATGCCAAGTTATCTTCTTTAATATTGTGACACGGTCCAGAAGAAGGGTCCATATTAGGATTTTCTTCAATCTTGCTTATTATGCAGCCCATAAATATTGAATTTGGATTGACTTAGTTATTTTCGTTTATGCTAATTTAAACTTTTCCTAAATATTAATTCTTTGCCGTGAGAAGTATTCCAGTATGAGAGCGATAGTGATAGTAATGCAGTGGACATTACAGGCGGATCGGTAGATTCTGCCGATCCGATTGGCTTGCTTATAACTCGCCTCCAAAGTCGTAACAGTACAGCCTTTCCGCACGAACCACCAGATGAATTCATGTCGCAATTGGCAAATGGTGGATGGCATCACCCTAAAAAACATTTATTTTTGACGTATTTGTGGCAGTCATCACATTAAGCCGTATTCCCACTTAGCAAATGGAGCGGTTTGTTAAATGCTAACACCCACAGCCGTCGTGAGGGGGTCCCGAAGGGAAGGAAAAAGAAGACGACGAAAAGGAGTCGTCAAGAGGAAATCTTTCTTTGAACAAATTTTTCAAGTTTTTTAGTTCTAAAGCTGAAGCCTTATCAGAGTTTCTTTAATTTCAAGTCCCTTGGTACTTCATGAAGACACTGTCCACTTTATCGACGATAACGTTGAGAGTCTGACTCTCTTAGAAACAGCTTCCAAGTATAATGCCAGTGATAATTTAACTGCACTTTCTTCTTCTGGACTCTTACCTTCATAAACCCTTATTATTGAATCATATTTTGATATAGAATCACCCACTTTTAACATACAAAAATCGCATGAAAGTTTGACTCTGTGTTTTCCAGAAGATTGTATAGGTGGTGACCTACCGACCTCTATTTTTAAGAAGAAGCTAGGGAATGCTGAGATTGTGTTGATAGACTGGTTAATGTGGAGCAGAGCGAAGGGAGCCTTTTATTGTTCAACGTGCAGAATTTATAGCAAACTCTCGCAAGCTCAAAAATCAGCTTTGGAATCACCTGATGGTTATTTCACTGCATGAAAGTGTCTGTATTGTCTCGCAAAAAAAATTGTTATAATTAGTGGAAAGCAGAACAGAGAAAATTTAAAATAGAAACTTCGTTGAGTCACTTGTAGTTTAGGTCCATACAACACGAACGAAAAGTATGGACAGAAATACTAAGGCGATTTCTTGATGTTACCGTGTTACTGGCTGAAAGAGGTTTGACTTTCCGCAGAGACAGTCACAGAATTGGAGACCCTTTCCACAATAACTTTCTTGGAATCATTGAATTTTTAGGAAAATATGACTCCTTCATAGTGACCACCTAGAGAAGTTCGCCACTCTCAAGAAACTGGGAAAAGATTACAGGAGCATTTCTTATTAGCAGATATTCAGAACGAGTTTATGGCTGTTTATGCGAATAAAGTAATAAATTGTATTCTTCAAGGACTCGAGAAAGCAAAGTATTATTCACTAATCGTGGATGCAACTTCAGATTCCGCTCACGTTGAACAAACTGCATTTTTGATACGCTATATCAGTTTCACCAATGAAGATTGAGAAACCAATAAAATCAAAGTTTTACCAAAAAAGGATGAACTTTCAACGAAAAAGATTGAAATTCGACCAAAAATAACGATATTTCTACAAAATACATGAATATTTAACTAGAAAGATCAATTTCCAAGAAAAAATATAAATTTTCAACCCAAAATGAAATATTTGAATTGTTATTAAAAAAATAAATTGTAAAAAAAAAAATGTTTCAACAAAATATGTATTTACATTTCATTAGCCTTTGCTGAATTCACTCAAAGAACGGGGGAAGCCATTTCTCAGCTTATAATGTCAAAACTGGAGGCATTTAAACTTCCGTTGGCAGATTGTCGAGGGAAAGGATATGTCTAGCTGTCTATTATGCTTGCGCTTGTCACTCTCTCAACCTCAGCGGAGTACAAGCAGCTGAGAGTTATGCTGTTGCCCTTAAATTTTTTTTTGTCGCAGCAAAATTATACACAATATTTAGTTACAGTCCACAGAGATGGAAAATACTAAATGAGACAATAGAGTGTTCTCTGCATTCAACCTCTCGAACTCGCTGATCGGCCAGTATTAACTTTGTGAAAACACCTTGCTGCTCATCTTCCAGGAGTAACAGACGCAGTCGATAAGGTGTCATTACTGAATGTGACAGCAGAATGTCGTTGTAACGTCAATTCACTCAAAACGAATATACGGACTTTAAATTGTTTACTTATGCTTATGGCATCGATTTGGGTGAAAGTTCTCAAACCCATTGACATTTTAAACAAAGCAATTCAGGCTTGAGAGGCAACGCTTGATGTTACCTGTAAAAATTCAAAGAGCTTAATTGCAGAGCTGCAAGCTCTGTGTAATGATGGTTGGGGAAATTCGGAACGAACCTAATACTGTAGCAAAAAGTATTGGATGGCTAAAACCTCTTCAAGAGCAAACCAAGAGAAGTCGCAAGCGGAAAAAATGGCAAATGTGGTCCACGAGCAAGGATCGGAATATGCTAGCATCTGATGGGAAATTTAAACGAGAAATTACTGCGTTATCCTAGACCATGTGATCTAGGTTGTAACTGTGCGGTTTAAAACGATGCAAGAACTTTGTAAAAGATTATCTTTTTTTGAGTGAATCACGTGTTTCATCGAAAGACGAAATTAAAAAACAAGCAACTGATCTGGTAAACAGATACCCCGCGGATCTGTAGCATAGGCTAGTGGATGAAGCTAAGATGTTGAAATCTACTTTTGTTGCAAATTTCGGCAATGAATCTCTGCAAACTTTGCTGTTAACCAATGCTTTTCTAAGAAAGAATCTCAATTGTTCGTTGCCAAACGTGTGCATTGCCCTTCGCATCTTTCCGACCATCCTCATAACAGTGGCTAGTGCTTAGAAAACATTTTCTTTTCTGAAGCAAATCAAACATATGCTGCAGTCACAGATGTGTCAGGACATGCTGTCCAGTCTGGGTGTGCTACTGTGGAAATTCGACTTGCGAGAAAAGCCATCTTGAAAGCTATAATTGACGATTTTACTTCAAAGAAGTCTAGACATGTTGTCGACGCACTCAAGTCTAAAAATTTAAGGATTGTTCTCTTGGTGCGTGATGTGTAATACTGAAAGGTTCTCATGCAATATTTATTGCTCTGTGGTAGGTTGCAGTTCAGTAAAAACACACAGGATTATCTGTCACATAGAACTTCACTATATAATTATTAATTTAGTGGACTGTATTACATTTAAAAGTTTATAAAATTATGCCTCAGTAAACACCGGACCGGAATTGTACCTTTTCGTATCAAGGTTCTAACACGTCTCTGGTCTCTCATCGCAAAATGAAACTCAAATATAAATTCGATCAGATGGCACCACTCACATTAAGCGTCACAATTAATAAAATTTAAAAATTACAAATTCGCTTCGCGACACATGTTAATATTTAAGATTAAAGTAAGTTCACTGTATGATACATATATACTCGTAGTATTTTTAATAATTTGTGAATATTTTTCTGCCTTTGTCCCAATTGGCAACTAGGCTTCGGCAATTAAAAATATATTATAAATCAGCGCAGTAAAGAGGGAAAAGAGGGCTAAGAGGGCTCCATCTGTGCCCGTTAACCGTTGTTAGGGAACCAACTGAGCACGTATAAATGTCGACGTGCACAGTTATACCATTCCTAAATTGAAAAGTGTACAATGAGGAGTCTCCCATCTGTGAACGTGCATAGTTGGGAGTATCCCATCTGTGCACATGGACTTGTAAGTTAAAGATTTGATCGTATTAATTGAGTCGTGCATAGTTGGGAGTGCCCTACATATGCACGTGAATCATTGGTACGTTCGGTTGGTAGGTCCAAAAGACGTGTGCAGATGGCCCGGCGCACATTTCTGCCTGTGGACTTCGACGTGCACACATGGGCTCGTGCACAGTTGCTCCGTGCACAGTTGTCTGTCACCCTGTCTAAACTATAGCCTATACCGTTGAAATAATTTAGATTCGTTCATATTATCCGTCAAAGTGACAGGATAATTCGGAATTGCAGCATCGAGGTGAAGTGCCGAATAGCGACAGGATGGGTAAAATCTACTTTTTCGCAGGTCTAAGACTAACTTACACGCATCCGTAAATATATGCGGTGCACTTGGTTGTGCCAAAAAATTCCGACAGAGAGAGCGGAAATATATGCGGGACGACATTGACAGGGACATAGTTTGAACGTTGTTTTTGTTACGTAAAAATACTGATTAATAACTAATATTCTGCACCTAATATATATAATGGGTGTACAAATTTACAGATAGGAAAATTATATTCAAAAAATGTAAATTTATACAATATATATTTAGTTTGAAACGTATAATAAATACTACAATATGCATTTAAGTATATACAGTTAAGTATTTAAAATTAACATTGAATCAATTTTAAGTCAATGTTTATCTACTTTATGATCATTATATTTTGTAGGGTGGTTTCCCCTATACAACAGATTTTTAATGTAGGAGATTCGTAGCAAATTAAAGAATTTTATAAAGAAGTAAAATAAAAAAGGATAATAATTAGAATATAATAAAAAGGAATTGAACTTGTATCATTTCTGAACAAAACCGTTAAAAATTAAATAATTGAGAATTGAAAACTTTTGAATTTGAATTATTTTCAATTCGAAACGATTAAACGGTGACAATTTGAAATTGAAACATAACTTGGATGTTTTAAAGTCAAAGCTTCTGAAATTCTAGAATAATAAATTGTTATTTTGAATTCAATCATTATAAAAAAACGTTGAAAATGAAAAGTCATTGTGAATCGGACTTGAACAAATCAGAATGATTTTAATTATAAATAATAGAATACACTTTCTTTGAATTTAAAATGATCCAATTTCCAAAATTCTTATCTCATAATATTCATTTTTCATTGATTTGATACTGTCCTATTTTCAACATTTTAATGTCAATTCATTCAAATTTGAGATTCTTCAATTTAGAATAAAATTCTTCAATTTTGAAAGAATTTAATCAGAAATAATACCATATAAATTCCTTTGAATTTTGAATGATCCAATTATCAAAATTCTTATATGGAAATATTCCATTTTCATGGTTTTGGAATGATAAAAGTTCAATTCTTTTTCATTTCATTCGAAATATCATCCTTTTTTAATGCTACCTGAACTAAAATTGTTTAATTTGGAACGTTTTTCATTCAAAATATTTTAATATAGGAGGACCAACCTGCAATTGATAATGATCCTAAAGTAGATAATCATTGATTTGAAATACATTTATTGTTAATTTAAACTACTTAACTGTCGTTCTTTATCAACAATAACCGTTATTTGAATCTCAAATGCATAATTTAATATTTATTGCGACGAGTATGACTTCAAATATGTGATTGGCTTAATCAATGTGATTTTTGAATGAGATTATACATACTATCTAGAAAAGACTCTGTCTTAATTATAAAATAAATGAATAGTTACTGCAATATTTGCTAAATTCTATTTGTTTGATGAATGTGATTGATTAGTTACATTGTTGCAAATAGTATAGCATTTTCACTTTCTGTATTTACTAACAATAAGTGTTATTCAAAAAATTAAATTTATAATTTGATATTTGTTGCGACGAATATAGTTTTGAAAATAAGATTGGTTTAATCAATGTGATTCTCGAATGTGATTATACTACTTAGATACAATTTTCTTGATTATAATATCAGTAGGTATAGTTTACTGTTGCCATTACGAATAATATGTTACAAAAATTATATTTGTTGAGGCAATCATCATTGTGATTGATTAGTTAAGTATCGTTGCAAACGGTATAGCATTTTCATATTTGTTATTTATCAATAGGATTTAATTTTAGGTAAAAATGTAATGCATTATTTAGTATTCATTATACGTTTTTAAATAAATATACAATGCATATATTTAAATTTTGTAAAAATAATGTTCCTATCTGTAAATTTTGAAACCCATGATATATTAAGTACAGACGATTAGTTAATAACCATTATTTTTGCTTATAGAAATTTTGGCTTTCATTACTATTACTTTTTTATCATTCAATTTACTTTGACTTACTTTGACACTTTTTTCCTCAGTATATTATTGAATGTCGGTTAATCTATTGTTATAGATTCACCGTCATTTTTCTTATCGAAAAATAAAATTTTATCAATTATTTGTACAAAGTTTCATACCAGATAATGTAAAAACATGGCGGATGCGCGGCCGCTCGCTCTGTCGGTATTTTTTGGCACCACCAAGTGCACCGCATTTATTTACGGAAATCTTTCCAGGGAGTCGGATAGGGCATCATTTAGTTAACTATTCTTGTAACCTTTACTAAACTAGCGTGTTGTCCATATAAGTACTTGAAAGTTCAGTAGATTTAACTTTTTTTCCGTAAAATATAAGGTTCTATTTTCTGAGTGTGAGTTTTTTGCTGATATCGGAAATCGTTGGACTATTGCATCTGTAAGATGCTCAATTTAGATGCTTCCGAAGATCTTGAATCGCATGAAGAATATTCTGGTGATTCCTGGAGTATGAGGAATATTAATGGCCGTTTCCATGGTATGCTAAGCTCGAGCGCATCTCCAATGCTCGAAAAGGTTGTCGAGAAGTCTGGGAAGCCTTTCGTGGTTGCTATTCAATATTCCTTCGCAGTCTGCCACGTATATAAAGCCTAAACGTAAAGAAGACAAATATAAAATTCTCAAGGATGGAACCGAAAATGATATTCATTGAAGAAGTTAAGTTGTCAGAAATTAATAATGATAATTATAATAATAATAAATAGAGGGCCTCGGTGTCTCAGGCGGTTAGGCACTCGGACTTCACGCTAGAGTTCCGGGGTTGGATCCCTGAGCCGGTCACTCTAGACATTTTTCTGTGTACTTTTACCGAGTTTCTGGTGGTTCGGATCCCACCTTAAGATGTAGGTCCCCCCATAATGTCTTTGGCTGCAGAACAGTCCGTGGATGGCGGGCTAATAAAACCAGGCTTTTCTCAATATGTCAATGTAGGCATACTGCTATTATCAGATCACTTGATTGCATTACAAACATTCGTCCATGACTAGTGATATATACCGGGACAGCGACGAGCAGAGTATTCAAAAAATTCAACTCTAACAAAAATGCCTTCGACATATCGGGCAATAACCATCTTCAGCCTGAGAGAAAAGTGAGCTTCATTCTTAGAATAATCATCCAGAGGCGAATGTTGTCACCTCCAACGCTCGCGGCCGCTGTATAAAGGATAACAGCGGTAAAAGATGAACTCCAAACGACATCATGCTCCTAATTTTGTACATACAACATCATCGCAAAAGATTTCAAACATCGTATGAACTTAACTTATAACATCATGATCTCACCAGTCACTTGACTTAGTCCGTGGCTATGATGAAAACCCGGGTTCACCCGAGAATAAGTTTAAAAAAAAAAAAAAATAATAATCCATCACAATCATTTGGTTGGCAATGTGTCGTTTCTACATATACAACTTAATTTAATAACTCTTGTAGTAATTCTGTTTAACATTTGTAAGAATTCTCACTTATTTTAGAATATATTGGTCAACCTGATATTTTTAAAGTACATATATATGAATCACAAGTAATAAAATGCAGAATAAAATGAATCAAATATTTTTTTATTTTGTTTCATAATCTGAGGCATTATAATACACAACAAAATTGGTACACATCTTTAATTTTTAGTGGAATACGCGCATCCAGAAGAAGAAGACATATGTTTATACTTTTTTTTTTCGTTCTCCATGTTCCTTTGTAACTTTTGATAGAATTAACATATTAGCATGATATTTTTTGAAGCAGGTAATGGTAGCCAAAGTGATATAGGCCTATTAAAATTCGCACCCATGAATCACGGCCACATACAACCACGAAAATGTGGCACTGAACATCGATTTTTTTACCTGTAACGGATATATCTGTAAAAAATAATTTGTATGCGTGAAACTTAGGCATAGATTATATATTAATTCTGAAAAGTGCCGTACTGAGATTGCGAAAAGTTATATTTTCGAAACCTCATGAATCGATGTATTTTCATGCGTTGGTTATGAAAATAAAAATAAAAATACCCGCAGAATCATATCCTCGAATTATGGATTTGTGTGACTGAATCTTTGAACTCAGAGCTTGTATGATCCAGCTATACTAAAATGACTGTCATGATGCAATGTAAAACCTTATAGCATCAAATGATTCGTTATCAATAAACAAAGCACAAACACATTTTCCTTCAATTTTCACTGAAAACATTTTATTGATGGGATTTTTATCCCTTATTTGTTAATTAAAGAATGTTACACCGAACGCTTAATTAAGCGCACGAGCGTTACTTCAGATTGTTTTAGATGGCGCCAGCAAGCACACGTATTCTGGTAACGGGCTAACGAAGCGTTCGTTCAGCCAAAAGTTGAGGTGATCCAATCATACACTGCATAACTGTTTCTTGGCAAAAAAGGAATTCCAAAATCAAACATACTTCCTTAAACATACTAGTATCCATGCACCTTTTATCTGTATGATTCAAAATATAAATACGCTTTGTTGAGAGGGAAATATTTTTTGATCAATTCAGAAATTCTCAAACATAATCAGATTGTCAATAATCTCCAAGCATTTCTTTTACTGTACTTGCTAAACATAAAATTGCAGAAATAGGCCTTCTAGGGGCCAAGGGGTAACGTGTTTGTTAAAGGGACCATATTGGTGAAAAAGTTAAAAGAGACTCAAAAGTGGCAAGCACTCCTTCCCTATTTCCAGTTGTTCCTTTCAACCCAAAGGGATGAAGAATAGTGGCATTCTAGAATGTAGCGTGTTTTGTTAACAAAAAGAAGGGGCTGAGCAGAATCACACCCTTCGCCCGTTTTCCAAAAGACTTTCTCGTCATTACGTGAAAAGCAAAAATACAACCATATCCCCTTTCCAGTAACCCTTTTTTTCTTTATGTGAAAATTGAAAACACAATAATATCCCGTTTCCAGGAGTACAAAAAATGAGAATAAAAAGGATAAAAAAAGTAAAGTGCAAGAGAGGTCCGTAAATGATGCAGATAATAAGAAAAGAAACTTGAAAAAGAAATTTAAAAAGCACCTATGTATATTATGCACTAAAAGGTATGAAATTGAAAAATTATTTGAAAAAAAATTTTGAATACGCTAGGCATCAAAAATTTACTCTGATTTAGAAGACAAAATATTTTCACATTATTAGCATAGTATATTCTACATTGTATATTATAATAAATTATTAGTATAGTATTAAAGTTTAATAATCAAACTGATGATTCTTCAAATTTCAGAATAAAATTTTGCAAATGAAAATATTTCAGAAATTAAATAATATATTGAACAGTGTTAGCTGTCGCAAAGTCATTTTTAAAGATGGAAGGGGATAAGCTTGGGAGAACAGTCATAATAACATATATAATAAAGTATAATTTAATGTTTCAATATCATATAAACACCGTACAGCGATGACTGCTTTCATTTTATTTTTATAAAATTTTTGTAAACGCAATATTTTATTATTAAATTTAAAGAATTGCAGGGTAATGAAAATAACAGAAGGAAAGATATGGGAAGTCCAAAGTGGATTTATGCCAGGAAGATCATGCACGGATCAAATATTTAGCTTAAGACAGATCACAGTAAAAAGCTTGTGAGTAGAAAAGAAAGGTTTCTGTGCGTTTGTTGACCTAGAAAAACATTTGACAAGGTGGATAGAAGTAAACTTTAGGAAGTCCTGAAAGAGTGCGGAGTCAATGGATGGCTTCTACAAGCAATACAAACAATATATGCTGGTAGCAAGGCGAGTGTGAGGGTTAATGGAAAACTAAGTGACTGGTTCGATATTATGCAGGGTATTAGACAAGGATGCGTTATGGCCTCATGGCTATTTATTATATTCATGGACAAGTGTCTAAGAATGGCCCTCTTCGGCGAAGAAGGTGTGAATCTCGAAACAGTGAAGGTACGTGGGTTTGCGTTCGCAGATGATACGCTTGTTATAGCAGAATCAATCGAAGACTTGCAAAAAAGGTTGAACAAACTAAATACAAGCATGACGAACATGGGCCTCAAAATTAACCTAAATAAAACAAAAATTATGGCGTTTGAAGGAAAAGGTGAGAAACGAGGGTAAGAAGGTTATCGGTAGAGCGGGGTCCATTATCAGAAGTAAATATATATAAAGAAAAAGCTAAAATGGCAATACATAATTCTATATTTGTACCGACTGTGCTATACGGTAGCGAGAAATGGACCTGCCAAGAAAAGAATAAGAGTAAAATTAACGCGATTGGCATGAAATCTCTGCGCACAATATGCGGGAAAACACTGATGGACAAAGTGAGAAACAAAATAATCCTCAATGAATGTGGTACAGAAGAGACAGTAGCTGACATACATATAGGAAAGAAATCAGTTAAGATCATTCGGACATGTTGAAAGAATAAAAGATGAACGACTGACGAAACAAGTGTATAATGGTAAAGTGAATGGCAGGATGCCCAGAGGCATACCGCAGAAAGAATGGTTAGAATGTATGAATGAGACCCTAATTCGAAGAGACATTAGGAGCCATAGAAAGACGAGAGTTTGCATAAAAAAATGCATGGACGTGAAGGAAGCTAGAGAAGTATGCAAGGACAGAAAAGTGTGGCGACAAATAGTTTATTAAAAGAGTGACAGTAGAGTGAATGACGCCTGAACAAAAGACTTCGGATACTAATGGGCCCGTGTGGGCAACCTCACATGACGACCTTGAGAGGCTCTTCACTTGGGGTGATCGCTAGAGAGATTGATCAGCAACCTGGGCCACGCCTACCCCGGAAGGGAAATGGCTTCATAGTATAATGCATCAATTTTATTACTAAATTTCACTACTGTACTAATTGAGCATATAATTACAATCTAGAATATACTATACTGAAAATAAAAAAATATCTTGTTTCATAAATTAGAATAACTTACTAATACCTAGCGTATTCAATATTTTTTTTCAAATAATTCGTTATTATTTAATAATATTTTATTAAATTCAATCAACTATTGCATGTATAAATTACTTTAGAATGGAATTTTGTACTTTACAAATTTGGGAGAGCTTAAAAGCGTAGGTCCGATGAAATATTGATTTAGAATCTTTTAGTGACCGAGTATTGAGTACATATTAATTTGAACTTCAGAAAAACGCATAATTTGAATGGCATCAGGCTTCCATTATTTTCAACTCCATTGTGAATACATTTTTAAACCATTATCTGCATTTCATATTTTATAATCAATCGGTCGAAATGTGCTTTTTGCTCAGGTGTCCTGGATGCGGGCCAGAGATATACATATTCTAACTGCTGGAGGGTATACCTATACAAGCGACCAACGATTCCAAGCTTTGCACAGGCAAAACTCTGGACAAAACAATGAGTGGTCAGAATGGACGTTATGTATCAAATGGGCTCAAGAACGAGATCAAGGGATCTACGAATGCCAAATTTCGACAATACCTGTGATGTCTTATCCGTTCCGGCTCAATGTTGTGGGTAAGTTTCAAATCTATTTCTATATTCATGTTTAAATTTTATTTGGATATACGTAACGGCAAACAGCATTTTTCTCAAAGTTATGAGATATAAAGTTGTACATTATCCTATTAAAAATTTAAGTATAACTACTTCGAAAAAGCAGGCAAATTATATTTCTTAAAAACTAAACCATAAATATTTTTAAAATATGGTAAAACTACAGAAGAAAATCAATAACTTAGCTCAATTCTGAAATATCTCAAATGGGCAGAAGAAGAAACGGATGATATTATAGCATTGTTTCTGAGCTTACTATGCCGTACAGCTCTTGTAAACATGTAATAAAATTCAATAATTTAAACCTAGTTAAAAACACTAAAATAAAAAAAACGTTGAAAATGTTTTAGTTTGCGTAAAAATAAGTAGAAAGACAATTTAAGGCGAACCCGCTTGATTTTTCACTGCAATGATAATATTGGAATATTAAAAAAAAATCAAACCTACAAAGAGTATGTTCACTAAAGCTACGCACGAACTCAATTTGTCGATTTTATCTTTGTTATCTTTCAACACTTTATTTCCACGTTTTAGTTTTCATTGAGCTCTAATTTTGCCAGGATTCGAAGAGAATCATGAAACAATGCACAAGCTCAAAACTTTTGTACTCACATTTTCAATTGGAGAAATCAATAAATCGTGTTTGGCCAGAATGTATCACCGTTCGACCGACTTTTTGATTGAATAAAATTTGAACTTTCCTCTTTCCAATTTAAAATATTATTGGCATTAAAATTGATCATTTTCACATATGTAATTCATACAATTTCAATGAACAGTGACAGGAATATAAATATACCAGTTTTACTATAAAAAGTTCAAAGTCATATAGCTATGCAATGTAGTATATTGTGTGACGAGGGAGATAAGTTGGTATTTTCGAACGAGTAGGAAACCATGAAGGGAAGTTATAAAAAGCCAGTTATAGAAGAAGATATTTTAATGCGAAATCATAAAGACTTTTTTTCGATATGCATATCTAATATCTATGCTTCAGTAATATTCGACTGAAGTTTGAAATGTTCGAAACCAAGGATTAGTGGCACTGAAAATCTGATGTGACAAATTGAACTTCGTTTGTAGTTTCATGAGTAAAAGACTTACAGTTTTTATGATATAAAACTCTCAAAATACTAACACTTATTCTGGATGATATTGATTTGAAATCCTAACATTCATTAAAATCGGTTGAGAATTGCACAAACAATTCTAGAAAATTGGTATATTCATGATTTTATGTATTTACGTATCCATTAACTTTCAAAGAAACTAGAATTCATAGACACTTAGCAGAATAATAAGTTTTATTAAATTTTTAACTTCAAATCTTCTTGTTCAAGAAAGTGATATGAAAAGCAAACATGGAGAGCTAGGAATTGTGCTAACATTCACTTATCTCTCTCCCTCATATAAAATGTAGGATATTTTTTAGTTATAATACATTTTCTATAAATTCTGGGGTTGAGGAACATAATTTTGGCGCATCGGTCGAATATTGGTAACGTGGATTTCGTGAAAAGTAGGATCGTCCTGTTGGAATGCGACTCAGGGCGATCTTTTATCCCTAATTTAAGAAAAAGGAAAAGTGAGCTACTAAATATTAATAGAAAATATAGTTACGATTAATTTACTAATAAAATTTTAGTTTGATTGTCATAAATTATTATTTATGTAGAATGCAGAAAAGCTTTGTATATTTGAGATAATCGTTTTATCAAACCAACCAATTTGATGGACAAAGAAATTATAGAGATAATTATTCCAAAATTTGAATACATTTTTAGTTGCATATGACAAAAAATCTATTTCATTTCAAAAAAGATTTTCGTTGTAACGACGAATTATATACATAACCAAAAAGTTTCTTTACATTGGCTAAACTTTTTCTTCACGGCATAGCAATGTAATTTCTTTGATTAAAAAATCGTTTTATGGATTGCATATATCAGAAAATAACGTACATTCAAACTAAGTTTCTTAAATTTATCTTACATTTTCGAAAGTTGTCACTATATATTTTTAATTTATATTCATTTTTGGAAATGTAGTATTGTTTAACGAAACATAAAAGCATGAGACTGCCGAACATATTTTGTAGAATTAAGATATAAATTTCTGACAGCGATCATTAAATTTCGTATTTTTAAATTATTGAAATTGTTTAGGATCCAAGACTCACAATTCAGCCGTTCTCGGCAAGAACAACTTTAGTCGGTAATAGCGGAAGTAAAGAAAACTTAAAAAGAAAAAGAAATGTAATATTTGAAGCTGTTATGGATGAATGTAATAGGATTTTCAGTGTTTTACTAAATAATATTATCTGTCGATAAAATGAGGCATCAATTAATGTTTATTTATTTCTGTAGGTTTTCATAAAAAATAACGCCAGAAGAATTATAAGTTGTGCTCGCGGCCATCACTTATTACAGACTATTATTATGACATTTTTTTTAGAAAATGTAATATTTTGCATCAAGGTGATACATGAATAAAATAAGTAGCTAAATTTTATTGATTCATTGTTGATAACCAGGGCCCTTAGAAGGTTTATTGGCACCCTATGCCCCAATTTAATCCCCAGTAGTAGCAGAAAGCCTTAAGATATTAAAAAATTGTGTAGAACCTAATACATTTACAATTAATGATCATTTTTTGTTAATAAATACCATTTTTATAGTTTTGCAGAGCGATTTCAATTCAAAATAATTTTGGTCTATAAACAACTGATACATTAAAGTATTTGTTTGAATAAATTGTTTATACCAATTAAAAACATTTTTTTGTATTTTTTGAATCCATTTTTATTAATTCTAATGAACAGCGAGTTCATATGAGTAATTCTTTCAGAGATAAGAGAACCGTATTCTTGAAATTGTCTCGAATTTTATTCAAACATTTTAAATTCGATTTGTTGAAGGAATTACTGACGGAAAGATTTGAAATATGCACCCAAAAATTTAAATTGATTACTTCATAATTTATTTGAGATCTTCGGATAAATGAAAAAAAAAATGTATTGCGAGGTAAAATAAAAAAATTAATAAAATCTGTTTAAAATGAAGACCCCTTATAGAAATACGAAGGCAAGATATCGCCAAAATCAAGACTTTTCGTAAAATTAAATATTTCACTCATAAAATCACTCATCCACACTGAACATTCAAGTCCCGCATTATAATATATGTAGATAACTGTATACATTAAATGGTATACAAGAAAAATTATTTTTAGTGTAGGAGGATTCGTTGTCTTGGATTTATCATGAGAATAGCCGACACCTCGATAAGTAGAACAAAACCGTTAAGGTGTGACACGACGCTGAGATTCACACTCCAGATTTCTAGCAGGAAATATATTTAGATTAAAAAATAACATCACACTCTGTGTCAGGTGATTTCTTGCTGAATTTCGGTCATGACTGGATGAATATTTCAGAGAGAAAAAGAAAGCTCTCGATGGCTTTTCGTACATTCCATTCATTTCTCACACTCATTAATTCCATTAGATTATTGGTCATTCTTATCGATAACTGTGCAATCATTCATCCAAGCGCGATCTTCCATAAATTTGAAATGTACTACGTGCCTTTGCAAATTTGATACAATAATAGACAATAATAGATTAGTAACACTCTGGAAGATCGTCTGGTTTCCCAGAGGCACCGGTTGAGACACAACTTCCTGATACCATGCAGCCTTCGGCAAGGTTGCTTAAACCTTGGCTTTGATTTTCTTTGAATTCTGGGAATATTTTCACGTACCCAACAGTACTCAATCGACAAATTCATACACCAGGATTACCACCCCTCTCAAAGTGATGGGGTGGAATATTTATTCCCAACGCCTGCACGGGTATTTTCAAAAGCCTGTAACTTCCTTTATAATTACGCGATTTAAATTTTCAATGAGAGTTTTCGAAAGGTTATTTTTCACCTTTTACCATATTTTGTTGAATAAAAAGAACAAATTTTCAAGCAATTTTCAAACAATTGAAGTTTTTATTTATCTTTTTCGCAATTTAGGATTTTGTAATAGCCTTGCAAGCAATAAAATGTGCCAGTGAATACTTTTCGATATACAGGCCCGATGTGAAGGCAGTCCTCATGCTGGTGGTCAGACGTAAACCCTTAGTACAGACTAGTTTGCAAGTCTATGATTCTTTCAGCACATTCAAGTTCATTCAGAGTGACCCAAAAGCAGCTAATAAAAAACTCAAGAATGCTTTCCTGTGCGTTAGAGAAAGTTTGAATTATTTTTTATTTGTTATGAACAAATAAAAAGTGAAAACTCGTCTTTTTAAAACTGATTTTGATTTTTCTTAGCACGAATGATTCCTCACTATTATAGTCCGTCTTCTTACATTAATTATTAATTATTTACAAATATATAATTAATAAATGAACAATTCAACCAATTTCAACATATAAACAGTGTTTCTCAAATAAATCAACTGCAGAACAATTACTAATAAACGCTTGTCGTTAGCCTACGATTTTTAAATCATATAGTTTCAAGAGTCTATCACGTGGAGGTGGCAGTGTGATTTTATACTTCTTCGGGGTGCTTAATTTAATTGACCCCCTCGCGTCTCGCTATTCAGGGTGCTTGTTTTTCGTGAGTTTCCTTGCCACTCTCTATTTGGGGTTCCCAATGTTTAGGAGTTTCCTTGCCTCTCACTTCACAGGGTTTTCTAATTGGCTCGCCTTTTCTTCTTACCGACTTTCGTCTTATTCGCATTTCCTAGGATATTCTTTCTAGTTATACGCGTTGCTTAAGTGGGAGTGTCATTTTTCTTACCACTTTTTTTCTCTTTTTAAGTCCTCTCACTATTCTGAGTACGTTCAGATTTAGGAAAAATGTCACTTTTCTCTTCATAAGAAAATCGTTTAAGGTTCAGCTGTCCCTTGTCATTAAGGGTAAAAGCATGGTACTTGAGAGTACCGGGTATTCTGACAGCCTTCCTGAACTAACCTGCTAATTCCAATTTCATTGCTGAATGCTCTTCTATAGAACTGAAGCGTACTGTTGGGTAGGTGAACATATTTCCAGAATTTTAAGTAAAGCAAAGAACAAGACTTTTAAAGTTGGGACAGTAGATAAATGATGCCCCTTATACAGTTATGTGATAAAAAGTTCGTTAGTTCGGACATTTTAAATAAAAAAATTTCAGATTCCTAAAAGAGGCAAGGAAAAGTACAAAAAATATTATGTCTTGTTTTTAAGTACTTTTTTATTTACAATAATTACATATAAAATTACAATCTTCAGAAACATTGCAGAAAAAGTAAAAAAATGTAATTATTTTTATTTCTTCAATCTTTAGTTTTATTTCTTTTCATTTGTTACAACTAGGTGAACACTTATGACAGCGCGAATTACATAATAAACCAGCTTTAAAACAAGCTAATACTTCTTTTTGCAAAACATTGTTTCACTGCAGGACTTTTCTCGACTTTTTTTTTCTAAATTTGAATAGCATTTTTACTTATATCAATCAGTTTTATTTCTTGAACAAGTATTATTATTTAATTTGATGAGAAAAAAGTTTTTCAAAACAAATAAAGGTTGAAACAATTATAAAACAAATTTATTGATACTTTTAAAGCCTTACTCTTTTTGGAAAATTTGTTATCTTGGATTTTCTTTTTGTATGTGTAAAACTATCCTTTTAACTAGTTCTGAAAAAATCGTCATAACGAATTTTTTACATCTATGCATCCGACATAAATGACTTGTATAATATTGTTCTCACACTTACACGTAGCTCACAAATTAGCACGTATTTGAAATAGTTGGATTAATGCTAATTATCGAGTTTTCATCTAAAATAGCTCGTTTTGATGCTGGTTTATTACGCAATTCGTGTTGTCATAAAAGTTTATCGTGTTGTAACAAATAACCACAAATAAAGCGAAAGATTGAAAAAATAATAATAATTACTTCTTTTACTTTTTCTTTGCGGGTTCTAAATATTGTAATTTTATATGAAATTATCGTGAATAAAGAATCACTATAAAATGAAAAAATATTTTTTTTTCACTTTTCTTTGCCTAATTTAGGAATCGGAGAATTTTTTATTTCAAATTCCTCACTAACGAACATGGTATCACGTAACTATATACTTTTAAGTATTAATGACTGAAAATTTCAAATAGGAACATTTTTTATTAATTTTCACTTCAAATATTACTTGTAAAACAAATAAAAAGTCTCAATCCTTAAAATATATGATGAACCGTATTCATTTTAGTCTACTGGGCTGAAACGCTCTAGCCCAGCAGACTACTGGCCGGTCGTTTTGAATGCTGGCTGATTTCATCCGCCAAGTAGACGAACGTGATGAGATACCAGATATGCTTTCGGCTATTCAGCGTCGGCTAGCCGACTGACTAGCTACCAGTAGGCTAAACGACTGGGTCGGGTATTAGACTTCGACATATGCTTCTTATCAGACAAACGTTTATATGAATGTTTGCTTTAATCTAACCTCATTTCGCGATTTTTCGTTATTTTCTTCGCTAATTACTTTGAATCTATTTTAGACAGATTGTTCACACTTAGCATTCTGTAGGATTTTTTGTTATAAAAAAGGATCATTTGGATCAGTCTGCCGATGGTATAACGTTTCTGATATCTAGATCCGATATCCGGCAGTAATCTTTATGTTATAGAGGGATGTTGAATTCCACGTTTTTTTACGCCCGGGAATAATGAATGAAAATTTTTTTGATGTTTAGGAAAAATGACGATATTTTTCTAATTCCCAAGGGAAACGTCCAGACTTTTATTCAATAAATTGATTTGCTTGAAAATTTTCAGTAACGTACTGCTACCTTCATCAGGCACACTTTTTTGTCCAGTATGCTTCGTCCTTCCTTGTATTCAGGTTGTTGGTAAAACCTATGATGTTTGATGGTAAAACACAATTACTAGTCAATGTGTGTTAATGTAAATTATGGAGTGATGTTGGATTTCAAGTTTTTCTACGTTCGGGAATGGTGAATGAAAAACGATACGTTACTAAAACGTTGCAAGCAAACCAATTCATTGAATGAAGGTCTGGACGTCTCGCTTTGGAACTATAAAAATATCATTATTTTTCCTAATCCCCAAAAAATGTTTGGCAGTAATTTTTAATGTGCCTAAAAATATAAAAAATATCTCTCCAATAATTCTTTAGAAAGTTGTTGATAGAAATCTTTGTTTATATATTTCAGTACCTACAGCATCGATATTGGGAGGACCAGAGTTATATGTGGGTGCTGGAAGCACGATAAACCTAACGTGTGCAATCCACTTTAGCTGGGAACCACCAGCCTACATCTTCTGGTACTACAACGAAAATGTACTTAGTTATGACAGTCCCAGGGGTGGTGTCTCTGTGATAACCGAAAAGGGAAGTGACGTCACAACTTCATGGCTGCTCATTCAAGCAGCACAGCCATCAGATTCCGGGGAGTACAGTTGCAAGCCAAGCAACGCGAACACTGCCAGCATAAGGGTTCACGTTCTCAATGGTGAGTGTAAACTCAGATAAACTGGCTTGAGTTCAATTGTGGCAATTCTAAGTTCAAACTTGCAAATTGTTTCTTACATGATACTGATACTGTGCAAGCTATATTGTTGAATACAGAATATATCGAATTAATTTAACTGCACGGAGAAAAATGGATGTATAAACGTAGATATTCAAAGAGGTTTCAAGGAGTTTTTCAATTTTTCCTATTAGCGCTATATTTTTGGTATTTAGTAGAAGTTTGTGCTGTGCAAGTACTATGGTGATACGGATTTCATTAAAATATGTTGTTACTTTTTCTAAAAAAAAAAGGCGGATCTAAAAGATTGTAATAATTAATTCTATACATCATTAACAATATTTATTTCATAAAATCAAAAAATTACAATTGTGGAACATGCACTAAGGAACAAAACTAGCTATCCTTAATTGAAAGTGGATAACGACTTTTGTCTGTCTACACGACGGAACACTGTTCTCAAGTTGAGCAAGTTTGAGGTTATATTGACTCAAATACATCTGACAAAATGTTTGTAAATTAAGAATAAAATTCGAGTTCAAGTAACCGTATATAATAGAATTTTTAACGCTTATTACAAATGATTCGTTCAGCGTACTTACCCCGTTCTTGGTTTTCATTTCGAATTACAGATAATAAACATAATCTGAACATTAATGAATGTATCACCTGATCGATACTTCATACCCTTTATCTGTTTTTCGTTTATGTACAATATTCGTATAGGTATGCATATCAAAGGTTAGTCTTAGATGACCCAAAAAGTTATTAATTCCTTAAACGATTAAGCATAAGTGAACTCTTCAAATATTGACAGTTGATTTTTAATAATCATAAATTTCCATTCAGTATTTCGAATATTTCAGTTGAACATTTTGGATGTCACAGAGCAACATCTTACTTTTTAATATCTACAGATACTAAATTTGAGCATCTAGATTGCTGTTCCATATTTAAATATAAAATATGTTAACTCCAAACATCTAGATGTTACAAGTGAACATCTGTTTTTTCCGTGTGTAAAGAGACATCAGAAGGATTTTCAGCACACAGAATCACCAACCTCACAAGTATCAATTTGTCCTTAGCATACGGCAAGAGAACCTAATCTGGATCAGGAATCCAAATGTGGATCATTATTGTTTTTACCGTAAATTGATATAATTATGTAACTGAATTTCGTGCAATGTTAAGTTAAACTAAGAAGTGAAGATTTTAATCTAAATTGTTGCAAGCCGCAGTACTATTATAAAAAAAAATTATTTTTCATAAAATTGGTCAATTGTGACGTTTCTCATGATGGCTGAGTTAGGTGATATTGCAGCGAGTGACATATCCTTCAATATTTCAGTGAGTATTTGTTTTTCAAATATGAGACTTTAACAAAATGTTCACAAAAGTATGAAGTTTAAGCAATTAATAGGATTTTTGCAAACTTACGCTAGTTAAAAATGCGAAAGCTGTGAGAATTAGTGTTTCTTGTTGTAGCCGCAAGCTCCGCATAATATTTATATTGTTCTTAGTATAATATTTCTTTTATTAGGCTGCATCTAGTCATTCCGAAAAATTGGCGGAGCTGGTGAAGGCGATGAACTAGTCTTTCCGAAATTTGGGGACGACAAGCTAAACTTTTGGAAAATATCTGTTCTTTTATCATTAGTGATCCTAACATGATGAAAATTTTGTTCAAAATGTTGTAGCTTGTGACAAAAATTTCGTAACTAATCAGATTTAATTTTTAAAATAAAATTACTATATTTTTTTTTTTTTAACAAATATTTACAATAAAAAGTTAGCATAACCAAATTTTGAAAACGAAACAACTTGTAATGAATTTAAATTTGTTTTATTATACATAGCTATACATATTTGAGACGATTTAAAAAGGGACGATTCAAGACGATAGTAAAGAGCTGAAGATTTCATTACCGGAAGTTTATATCAATGATCGATTTAATAGGCAGCAAAAAGAACAGATTATTTAAAATTGTTTACTATTCAGTGTAAAATTATAGAATATGGCAATGAAGATTTATAAAATATCAAAGTATAAGATTTTTTACATATTTATTTCATCACAAATAATTAGCATAAAATTATTTGTTTTTTTTACAATTTGTTAATAAATAGTTTAGCATTTGATAGGATTAAGTCATGTGTTCACACTTCAATTGCATTATATTATTTTTCACGTAAATTTACAGCACGAAACTCGCAGTGATTCACATTAGGGCCCGGACCCCATACCGGATTACCACTGATATAATAACTCAACATTATTTCCGAACATCCTTGTTTTGATGATACGCTAGATTTGCACCTTTTCTGTCACTGATCTGCTTTTGGATCCTAGGTCCAAGTGTCGTTCAAAATCATAGGTTAACAAAAAATATTATCAAACTGATAAAAAAGTTTTTTTAAATTCGACAATTTGTATTTTGCATAAAAATGGATCACCATAACATTTCCTGAAAAATAAATTAATTTTAGATAATGATTTCATTTTTAAAAACATTGTTTCTAAAACCCAATCCACATTTGGTTTCTTTTTTCCTATTTTTTAATTCGTTACATTCACTAAAAGAACATTCTTAGTTTAAATCAACTTTTCATTAGTAATTTTGTTTCGCTCTCTTCACTTAATAGAACCACCAAATCGAAAGGAAAAGTAAAAAACTGTAGAAAATTATTCTTTTTTCAACAATCTGTTATTTCGGTGAAACACCGCCATTTAAATTTATCTGTCACTTTCTTCCATAGGGCTGAAAATTCGATTTTCGACCCGCTCCACAGGTATCGAAAGTCGAATTTTCGATTGAGGAATGATGAAAAAATATTTAAATCTAAATGAAATTAGGTTATAAGATTTAGTTGCAACTTTCTAGGAGCTATTCTTAATTTTGATATAATTTTTTGTATTTATGCATATTGCATCCTTTTCGGTTCCGGGAAAACCTGTATCTTTGCATTATTTTCCGCAAATAAGCTAAATATATGAAATGGCGAGGAAGCACTCGTCAAAAACTTGTCTTCAATGGTGGTTTAATGAGGTAGGTGTCCTTATTTCTTAAATGGCATAGTGAATTCTAATTAGAAATTTTCATCGTAGTGCAATTTCTAAGTACACTTAGGCCATGAAAAAATTTGGTCATCGATATCTTCATCTTCACCTTTAACATTCGTATTCACATCCAGGATCATTACAGGTCAGGAATATCAGAATCTGCAAGTGGTCTTTCGATTTTAATGTTACTTGGTGAAATTATAGTGCCATATACTGCCGTCCAAGGTAAAAAGATACGTAAGTGACTTTGCGGTTTAGGGTTATTCTCTTGAACCTGGCAATGGAAAAATCGACCTAAGCAACAATGTCACTTATGTATCTTTTTACTTTGGACGGCAGTATAAGAGACATTCTGGGCCCGAAGGATTTTCAAAATTTTGGGAGTTACGCCATATTGAATTTTTGGGTTGGACTTTTTCGAATTATCGAAATTTCTGGAACCAACAATTAAATTTTCTTGAAAATTGAAGATATTAGAAATAAGATTATACATTTTTAACTATGAAGTTTTGAATAAAAAATGTAGCAATGTTTCCTGAAAAAAAGTCCAAACAAGTTTTTGATTCAATTTTTCGCGAAATACTTCCCTTTCGATTTTTTAAAAATTAGTATATGAATATTCCTTATGAAATAACTTTTATTATAAAAAATTGATGAAAACTCTTCTGGCTTTCGAGATATCATCATTTTAGTGGGACCATTCGCTGCGCTGCATTGTCAGTGAGGTCCGTCAAGCTAGCACCTCCACAATGAAAATTTACATTTCTCAATACACCATAATTTACGGCTTTTTTACGGCTATTTTTAAGCGCAAATTAAAAATTTACGGCTCCACTAGTTTTTTCAAAAAATGAATTTTTAGGCATGGGGTGCTCACTGGGCGTCAAGTTAGCACCTCCAACACATAAAAAATGTTTTAAAAAGGAAAACAACTACGCCATATTTTACGGCTTTTTTACGGCTCTTCAATGTACTAAATTTCAATTTTTCAAAAACAACCCTTCATGGTCAAAATCAACCCTCAAATATAAAACCTGATTTTTTCAACAAATATTCTTGGCTATATTTTACGGCTATTTTACCGCTCTACAAAACACCACAAATCAACATCACAAAACAACACTTACATTTTTCAAAAAATGTATTTTTATGTATGGGATGCTCACTGGGCGTCAAGCCTGCACCTCTAACACATAAAAAAAATATATTAAAAAGGAAAACAACTACGACATATTTTACGGCTTTTTTACGGCTCTTAAATGTACTAAATTTCAATTTTTCACAAACAACCCTTCATAGTCAAAATCAACCATCAAATATAAAACCTGCTTTTTTCAACAGATATTCTTGGCTATATTTTACGGCTATTTTACCGTTCTTCAAAACACCACAAATCAACATCACAAAATAACCCTTACATTTTTCAAAAAATGTATTTTTATGTATGGGATGCTCACTGGGCGTCAAGCCTGCACCTCTAACACATAAAAAAATATATTAAAAAGGAAAACTACTACGCCATATTTTACGGCTCTTAAATGTACTAAATTTCAATTTTTCAAAAACAACCCTTCATTGACAAAATCTTTTTGGGTGTATTTTACGGTTATTCCACGGCTCTACAAGACACTACAAATCACAACAGACAGCCCTTGCACGGAAAGAAAAGCTACACTGTTAGAAAAATCTATACTAAGTTTAGTATGCATGTAATGGAAGCCATAATGCACAACATGAAATTAAATTTAGTATACCAGCGCACAGTGAATTTAGTATATTCATATTGAATTTAGTATACACGTATATGAAATTTAGTATACGCGTATACTAAATTTAGTATGAATATACTAAATTTACTGTGCGCTGGTATACTAAATTTTATTTCATGTTGTGCATTATTGCTTCCATTACGTGCATACTAAATTTAGTAGAGATTTTTCTAACAGTGTATGGTTGGACCAATCATGATATGTATGAATATGGGATAACCATTTTATGTGGTTGTTGTAATCATATAAAATGGTTGTCCCATATTCTTACATATGTACGGCTGGCCCAACTACAGCGTTTTCTCCGTATTTTCTCCGTGCAGGCTTGACGCCCAGTGAGCATCCCATACATAAAAATACATTTTTTGACAAATGTAAGGGTTGTTTTGTGATGTTGATTCGTGGTGTTTTGTAGAGCGGTAAAATAGCCGTAAAATATAGCCAAGAATATTTGTTGAAAAAAGCAGGTTTTATATTTGAGGGTTGATTTTGACCATGAAGGGTTGTTTTTGGAAAATTGAAATTTAGTACGTTTAAGAGCCGTAAAAAAGCCGTAAAATATGGCGTAGTTGTTTTCCTTTTTAAAACATTTTTTATGTGTTGGAGGTGCTAACTTGACGCCCAATGGCCACCCCATGCCTAAAAATTCATTTTGTGAAAAAACTAGTGGAGCCGTAAATTTTTAATTTGCGCCTAAAAATAGCCGTAAAAAGCCGTAAATTATGGTGTATTGAAAAATGTAAATTTCCATTGTGGAGGTGCTAGCTTGACGGACCTTTGTTAGTGTCGCCACTCACAAACAATAGAAGCTGCAAATTTTGTTTTATCTTCTTGGAAAATTTTGATCCATGCTCAGTGTAGCTTGGTTTAATAATTAGGTGTGCCAGAACTAAAAAAAATGTTGAATTGTAATAATAATTGTTATAAACAAGTTCAATTAAGGAACACTGGACATTATAGATTGATCATTTGTAAGGGACAATTCGGCATTAATATTGCTTACTTTGTTTAAAAAAGTGATACTTGATCACAAAAATATGTTTATTGATATTATTTGTTAATTTTATGAATCAGTTATGTAAACGAATTCCCAGTGAAGATATTTAAATTAAAAAAATATCATCTCCTAATTGTCCCTAAATTATATTTCCGGTAAAGTTTAGTGTTGAAAATATATTATTCGATATCATATATAAAAATTTAGAAACAAATCATATAAACAAATGATCACGGTAGACATTTACAGGCATAACATTATGTCACCTCTAACACTGGCTGAATATTTTTCATACAAGTTGCTTATGAAATTAACGAATAATACTAAATGACAAACATTCTACACTCAATTCTTATAAATCTAACTGACAACATAAATTAAGAACAATTAAGAAATTAAATTATTTTTCGTTGACTTCAAATGTTCGGAATGGGAGTTTCTTAAACCATAGACGTAATTTATCATTCGCACCGCGTTTTTTATGAAAGTTACTCGGATACATATATGTATCATATATATATATATATATATATATATATATATATATATATATATATATATATACATACATATATATGTATAATAAATATATTTATTTCGTGTTAAGTCAATGTACCGATGTAAATAACATGAGACTACACCAGAAATACTACCAGAAATTGTATACGCTTGTATATGCTACGGTAGCGCCCACTTTGGACGCTATATGGGTGAGCCCGATACAAGCTTAAGCACAAAATTAAACCATGATCGGCTTTATTATCATAAGTTTTAATACTTGAAAATTCAGAATAATCGAAGAAATACAGGATGTAGGTGGGATTGCATTCATTCTCTCATATAATTGAAATAATTTGTGAATTATTTTCACTTTTTCTGAACTGGGCTGTCCAGGTGGGCCCCAATTGGCGCTCAATTATAAATTGGGATAAGCTAGGCTAATTTTCACACGGAATACACCTAATCAGCAATGATATTTCAGTAGCTTGAAATATTATATTATTGAATGATAAAAGATTCCGTTGGACATTAATAGATACTCTTATGTGGGTCATTAATGGGGATAGGGTTAGAATTATCGTTTCATTATGAATGATGTCCTACTGCGGATTGTGGCTTCGATTACATTATTAGGATTTCAGTGGACATAAGTAGCGACTTTGGATATATGGATAATGAAAATATGTTTTTAATATATATGTAATATGTTATAGGTCCGAACCCGATATCTTCAAATAGGATAATGTCTACAATCGTGCGATTATTATTGTTATCGAATCATTTCTAATGCAATTGAGCAGCTATTGATACTTCTAAGTTTGATTGCTAGTTCAAGAAATGCACGATTTAACTTTCCAATTGAAATATAACTTTCGCAAACTTGCGTTTTCTGCTGAGCGCTCTCAATATATCCTCGCTCTACTTCACTCAGTTGTCGATGGGCTTGCAAGCAGCTTGAAGTGGTACTATTTATTTCTCCGTAAATGCAAATCACAACTTTATAACACTCACTAACACTAGAGGAATTTTTAACTTTTCCTGAAAATTATTATCTAAAGGCCAGCATTCTAATCTTGTACGATTTTAACATAGACTATTTTATAAATGAATTATAACAAGTTTACAAATTTTCAGGAAATAATCAAATAATGACTAACCAAACAGTTGCATTCACAACCAAATAGTTACAATTTAAACCGAAAGAGATGCATTTCCAACAACGTAGTGAAACTTTCGACCAAATAGTTTAATTTTTAACCTGCAAAGATGAATTTTCAACCAAATGGTCGAATAAATAATAAAAAAATATTAAACTTCAAACAAAAAAAGTTTCATTTTCAATCAAATAGTTAAACTTTCGAGCCAAAAAGACGATTTTTTATAAGAGAGTTGAATGTTCAACCCAAAAAGCTGATTTTTCAACAAAAAGATAAATTCTCAACGACAAACGTTGATATTTCAACAACAACAAAACTAATTTTTAACAAAATAGTTGAATTTGCAACCAAATATTTTATATAGTTTTGAAACATTGATTGTATGTCTAAAAGGTTCCACATATGAAATTAGACTATCAAAAACAATTCTTTTATATTACTCTGGTAGCGTAGTCTGGTGGGGATCTAGCACTTATCAGCTTTCCATTAATTGGCAAACAGCGACGTTTTTTTTATGATGAAATAAAAAGTTATTTGGTTTTGCTCACTAGAAAAAAAGTAATATTTAACCTATGAATTAATAAATAAAATTTGTGACTTAACTTCGAAAACGTTTGTTTATGATCCATTACCTATCGGCGACGTTTCACATTGGTACCAGTCCCTCTTCAAAGACACAATACAAAAATTACATACAAAGACAATAGTACCGACAACAGAATAGTTATTTGTGATGGGGCAGTAGACGGAAGGGGGGGGGGGGGTCTTCACTCAACTCTATGCAATATAAAATTAGTATTTATCGTTAACTTCTCCTAATACAACTTTTTCGGACGGACGTTGCAAAAACAAGCGTGTGATACATATGCGCATAGGTGATTGCTAACTCGTGCGCTAATCACCAAATCATGCTTTGAGCCGCAGGCGAATGATGCAATCGCACGAGTTAGCAATCACCTATGCGCACATGTATCACACGATTTTTTTTGCAACGCCCGTCCGAAAAAGTTGTGTTAGGAGGAGTTAACGATGAATACTAATTTTATATTGCATAGAGTGCAGCCGAGCTCCTACAAGGAAGGGTTTCGTAGCATATTAAGACGTTAATTTAGGTCTTAACAGAATCTTAAAACAAAAGATTTTCAAATTTCGTGAACAAATTTTTTTTTTTAATTGTTAAAAAAAAAATTTGTTCGAAAAAAAATTCCTGAAAAAAAAATTGTGTGAAACAAAATTTTTGAAAAAAAATTTTTGGCGCTTATGCCCTTTGCTGTGCCAAATGTTGGCACTTGTACCCTTTTGTACGACGGGCGAACTTACACCCGACCAAAACCATAACGGTTTCAGCCAGGGGCTACGAAACCCTAAAAACAAAACTTCAATCATTAAAAGATTTGTTCAAGTTAAATCTAAATTTATTTCAAAAAGATACAAACAGCAGTGTTTAAAGTTACTTACGCCAGTGTCTAAAGTAACTCATCTCGAAAGTGCGTGGGCGAAGCTTTTTCACCAGTGCCGAAAGTAAGCCATCTTCAAACCGCGCATGCGCGAAAATTGTTCGCACAAAGTCTGCTTAAATAAGGCCCTTTAGGCACAATTTAGAAGCATGTAAACGTCTTCTTTTGAGGTGGGTGTTGCAAAAAGTTTTAAACAAGCCTTTACAAGTTAAACTCATGAGTTTATGGACTCAATTAAAGCCTGTCCTGCATCGTTTTAAGTTCCGTCCGTGGCCACCAGACCACAGCTGCATATAGGAGTCATTGTTCAAGAACAGCAGAGTAGAGCCACGCGAGCATTTTAGGCCCTAGACCCCACGTCAACCCAAAGGCTCTCCTGCACATCCAAAAAGTCATGAGAAACTTCCTGCATTGGGCCTCCAGGTACTTTGCCCAGTTCATTTTACTATCTAGGATTACTCCCAGATGTTTAACCAAATTTGAAAACGTCAGCTTTCCGCCACAGAATACAGGAGCGTCAACTTTCGGCACTTTATAATTTCTTGTGAAAATTACCAGGCTGGTCTTTTTCGGATTTACCGAGAGCCCTGAGCTATCGCACCAGAGCTCTACGATGCGCAGGGCCGACCTTGTGAGACCCATCAACGTTTCCAGACGAGCCCCCTGACTAGGACTACAAAGTCATCCGCGTAGCCCTGAAGATAATACCTCTCTTTATTTAGCCTTTGAAGGAGGCTGTCCACTACAATGCACCACAGGAGGGGCGACAGGACCCCCACTGTGGGAAACCCCGTTGCGCTATTCCCCTCACCAGGCCATCGTCCCATCTGGTTTCGAGTATCCTCTGGCGTAGCATACTTCCTATCCAGCATACTAGCTGGTCTGGCACGCCACATCTCAAAGCCTTTCGACACATGATTTCTGGATAAGTATTGCTGAAAGCACCCTCTATATCCATGAAAGTGTCCAATACCCATTTTGTTCCCGCTGCTGCTCCAATTTTGCCACGACAACATAAAGCGCAGTTTCTACCAAGCAGCCTGACTGAGAAGCATGCCGCCTTCTGTGCAGTGGGGAGGCCAAAAGCACGTCATCCCCAATATATCTCTCGACCAGCTTCTCCAACGTCTTCAGGATAAAAGAGGTTAGGCTGATCGGTCGGAAATCTGCTGCAGCAGTGTAACCCTCTTTCCTAGGTTTGGGAATGAAGGCCACTCTGCCATGCTTCCATGCCAGTGACACGTGTTTAAGGGCAATGCTTGCCCTAAATAATTTCGTCCGTGGAGGGCCGACGAGATCTATGCCTTTTTGTAAAAGCGCTGGATAAATGCCATCCAGCCCTGGTGGTCTGAAGGGGCAGGAGGACCCTACGGCCCATTCCACCGTTTCATACTCAACGATCTTGCCGGCGAAATTCCAACCAGCCCTCCCCATCTCCTGGTCCCAGCACTTTCTCCTCTTGGTCGATTGTATTCAAACTGGCCAGTCTTAGAGATGTCCTAGTCTGAAGGCAATGTAGTTCTATTTGCCCTGTTACACAACATTCTTGTATTTTTACGGAGTTTCTGCAGGTGGGTATTTCCCCATTTTGCTTCTTTTCTAGACTTAATTGTGCTTGTAGGGCAATTGTTCTCTATGATGTATTTAGAGTACTTCGCGGAAAATCCGCGGCGTGCTCTAACTTATCAATGGTACCATAGCTTGTGAAAAATTCCTCAAGCCTCCCTTCGAGTTTCTCTTTATATGAGGCCCAAAGTGTATTCCTGGAGTTTCTGATCATTGAAACCACCGGTTTTCCTAGGCTCAATCAAAACGGGATATATGTTTGTGGACCGAGAGAGACTCCTCATCGGAGACTCTCCAGCCCACTACCTTGCTCCTCAGTACATCCGAGCATAGAGTCAAATCGAGAACCTCACTCCTGTTTTTAGTCTAAAATCTGTGAGTAACACCCCAATTTATAATCTCCATCTCAGTGCCCGCTAGGTATTCGATTGAATATCTTCCTCTGTCATTGACGTTTGTGCTTCCCCACAGCGTATGGTGGGAGTTTGCATCTCAGCTCAACCGCGGAAGAATCCTGTTCTCCTGGCAGTGCCGAATTAGAGTCTCCACCTCTGTAGGAAGCGGGGCTCCTTCGAAATTGCCCGGAAAATAAGCCGAGGCAATAACCACCTCTAGCCTTTCTCCGGTTCTGTCCCTGAGTCTCAGCTTAATAACAGTAAGATCCCTGGAGCAGAGCTTAGGCACCAAGATCGCATCCATACCCTTGACGGCTATGCAGGCCCTTGGCGTTTTTTCGCGCTGCCCCTTATATATGGTGCCACACCCTGAGCAACCCTTCAGCTATTCTTAGGCTATACTTCAGCTATACTTCAGACATACATATATGTCATGGCGCATAAATACATAAATGTTATCGACCATTAAGTCGCAAAAGGTATTGATTACAGTTTAGGAATCGGTTACATAAGGTTCTTTAATACTCTAATTAAAGTTGTTTTTTATTTTGGGACTGTTGTTAGTAACGAAAAATATTATCCATAATAATAAACTCGACATTGTAAAATTTAGCGAGGTGTGTGAAGCTGGAAGCCACTGAATACACCTTTTCACTATGACAGGAAGAAGGCGCCTTTTTTTTAATTTTCGTTAGTCGGGAGGTAGGTGACGCGTAGTCGTTCTTTGGTCACGAAACTTCTTACACTAGATTTACTATGTGAATCCTTCATACTCTCCGTTATGGGTAAGTCCTGAACGTAACAGGAAATTGCATTTCGATTTCGAATACAAGGCTTTCTTATATACGTGGATGCCGAGGGTAGTTGAAAAAGAAGATAGGATTCGTCCATTTCTACGGATGGTACAGGCTCGCGGGACTTTTCGAAAAAAGTTCAACTATACTCATTGATTTGACGTCGCATCGCGTCGATTCGAAGTTCCATCGGAAAATGCAAAGTATAAAGTTTGTTGTGGTGCGAAGAAAAATAGGGAAAGTAGATTCGCCAATTTGCAGGGTTGAACTTACAATTCGCATTTGCTTACGCAAATGTCGCGAAAGGAACAAACTTTGTTTCCCCACAATTAAATCAACGTAGCGTGAACTGAATAATGATATTACTCTAGAATTTACCAAATTTGTACAACGTTTCGATTTCTTAATGAAATTCAGCAGAAAGAATCTTGTATATCAATTACTTTCAATCAAGTCAGTGGTTACCACGAACTGAGAGATGAATTCCTTCAATCTAAAATTGAAGACATTTTTTAAGATTTTTTTTTATTCTTTGAAGTTCTCTAAAATATATTGATATATCGAAATGACAAGGTTTCATCTCGGAAAGACCAAATGAGAAGGTGGCATGTATAGTGAAGATGAAATGATAAGGTGCTACAACGTTGAGGGAACTGATGTTTCCGATACAATTGATACGGGATTTTGAAGCTTTAAAAATTCGCCACGCGAGTTAGCATCTTTTCATTTGGTTTATTCGAGATGGAGTCTTATTATTTGGGCACGTCGATAGGTTTTTTTAGAGATACTGATATTAAATAGTGTTCTTAGATTCAAAATAAATATTAAAGGATAGCTATCTTTGTTATCTTTGCTCCATATGGAAAAATAAGTTATGGAAACTTTTTTTGACTTTCGAAGACTTTAGGATAAGCCACACATTTCTAAAAATTTCGTATAAAGTTTATTACAAGGTTCACGATTGCCTTAAACGCTGTAACAAACGCTGAAGGATATTTTCAGAAATTTGTGGCCTATCTATAGGTTACAGAAAAAAAGATTACTGTATACATTTATGGCAAATCGGAATATATTTATTTAGTGCTCTTCAAACAGCGTTAAAGCTTTAATAAAGGATATCTGTTAAATTAAAAGAGATAAGTGATTTTAAGAATAGATATCTGTATTCTTCTTGCTTTTTCGATAATTTGAGATGATTGATAAACTACAATAATCTTAACATATGACGGACAATATAAGAAACGCGAAAATTAAAACTGTTTTTATCAAATTTACTAATGCAGTCTTATTCCTCTTGTAAATCTGCACAATTTTCTCTAAAATCAATATTTTGTAAGTTATCAATTGTTCAAAGTGTACTTCATACATATTATTTGTTTAGGCAACATTAAAAAATACAATTTCACGACACACAATATTTGTTGTGTTATTGAATGTTATATTTTTAATTGTTTTTCATAACATACACTGCCGGTCAAAAGTTTCCGGACACCTCTTTTTTGATGACTGACAAAGTTCTCTTAATTTCAATTACGTCAGAGCTAAAAAGTTATTATTTCAATTCATCTACGTTTGTTATACTTATATTTAGGCCAAGAAATAATTCCTCTTTATTTCTTTTTCAAACTATTTTCTAATGATAGGAAGTTCATAATGGTTTTTTTCGTTTAAAAGAATACTCCGAAGATCAGAAGCAAATTGGATCCATTACGTACAAAGGAAAAAATAACATCACTAAGAATTCAATTGATTCCTTAATTGGCCCTAAATCTTATTTTCTGTTTCACAGTCTAAACTTGGACACTTCATTTTTAAAAGAAGGCGTTGAGAACTGGAAAACGCTTCAATCTTTTCAGGAGGCAAGAGAGAAAATAGAATCATTCAAATGCATCAATGATTGTGCTGAACGAAATATTGCTCTTGCAACTGCTTTTAAAAATCCCACATGAGAGGCATGTTATGAAAAATAATTCAAAATCCCACACTCAAAAATAGAAGCCATATTGTGTTTTACATTTGTGATTGTTAAATGTTACTTAACCATATAATATATTTTGGGTACCCTTTACGAAATTAATAACCTTCAAAATATTGATTTTAGAGAAAATCTCAATACCCGTGTGGAAAAATTTCGTGGCAGTCTTAAGTAGAGAGATCGTCTGGCTAGACCGAATCTAGACCGTCTACTTAAG
>CAKNYM010048279.1:170121-196091 GCA_932195095.1 Andricus curvator
GACCGTCTGTCCAGCGGCTGAACAGACACAAGATGGTCTGTCCAGCGCCCGGACAGCGCCACGAAATTTTTCCACACAGGTAGATGATAATTGTGCAGATTTGAAAGAAGTATACAAATGTATTAATAAATTCAATGAAAAAAGTTTTATTTTGTGTATCTTCCATATTGCTGATTATATGATGAGATTATTGTAGTTTATAAGTCATCTCAAATTATAGACGAAACCTATTCGAGTTCAGCGAACTATATTTAAAATCACTTATCTGTATTGATTTGAGAGATATTTTATATTCTCTGTTAAAGCCGCAAATTTTTAAAAGTTGATGTTTTTTAGACCACCCTGATTCTAAAGTCTTAGAAAGTCCAATCAAGTTTCGACTACTCATTTTTTCCATGCAAAGATGAGATAACTTCTTTCGAACCAAAGTAGAAGGTCTACTTATGTATAGAAATCTAGATGTTTACTCTGATATTGTCTTATTTATTTACATTTGAATTTTTTCTTATCTGATAATCTGAATATCCACTTAAGATCCTCCTCTAACCTTTTACTGGCCAAGCTGACGCGCTATGCTAACAAGGATTCCAGTACAAAATATATAAAATTTAATTTATATTCCGGATATCTTATAT
Organism: Andricus curvator; assembly: GCA_932195095.1. Taxonomy (NCBI): domain Eukaryota; kingdom Metazoa; phylum Arthropoda; class Insecta; order Hymenoptera; family Cynipidae; genus Andricus; species Andricus curvator. The sequence goes on from CAKNYM010048279.1 coordinate 170,757, forward strand.
TTTTTGTGTACCAGTAAGCCAGTATAATTCCGTTCCCTCTTATTAAAATTGAATATTCCCTTACGCCTGAATCTTAATCTATTAGTGATACAAAAAAATTGATTTTTTTAAAATAAAATATCATACAAATTATATCATTAACTCTCATTTCAGGAAATCTAGCATCAATTTTTTCAGGCGTATGCACATTTGTAATACTTTGTTTTAGATATTGCTTTTACTACATTTCTCATATATATTAGTATTATCAAAATGACGGGATTATTACAAAACATTTTCTGAAAATAAAAATATTTTTCATTAAAGGTTAAAAGCTCTTTATTTCTGACATCTGTGCACTTTTAATCTTTTTGAAATAAAAAAAGCGTAATTTGTTCTTTAGAAGAGTCTCTACATTATTGATTAATTCTTTTGAAAGGATCTATTTTCATTTGCAAGCTTTTGACTATATAATTCATGAACAAAATAAAACTAACTACTGTTATCATGAAAGTTACAATAAGATCTGAATATCCTTAAAAATGTGTCGAATAACTATGTGCAATCAATTTCAATCAAATTTTCTTCGTTGATTATTGATATTTTCTTAAATATGCGATTTTCAATTTTACAAAATTATATATTTTTTTTAGGCGAACGACCTGAAGCAATGCAGACTGGAACAGCTGGGCCGATTCTCTCATCGAGCTGTCTTTTGGTGTCACTGATCATTATGTACATATCTTCATTGTAAACATAAAAACGCCCTAATTTAAGAAAATAAAGCGTCGCATGGAAAAAAACTTCGACAGGTTAGTGACAGTGCGACTGCTCCATGCAATATGGAATCAAATTCGGGTATGTCTGTATAAATAATCAAGTTTGAGTTTCTCATTCAAGTCTATTTTTCAGCGTTCGAATTTTTGCAGTAAAATAAACAAGCAGACCATTCTGCAGCACGCAATATAGTATTAAAAATCTTTTTACAATAGTCAATATTTTATAGGATCCCATACTAACTTATTAAGTGCTGCAGAACGGCTTGCTTTTGTTTATTTAATCGCCAAGAGTCAAAATATCAAAATAGGTGAAAATTGACTTGTTTCCATATATATGGAGCAACTTTAACTGGTCTTTTATACGCACTCACCCAAACTTGAATCCACATAACATGGAGCAGTCGATTGATCTTCCGAAGATATTGACAAAAAGACCCGATAAATCTGAAAGAATGGTTTTAGCTGATTCACTGAATCAATTTGCCATTCAGATGAAATTATCTAAAACTTAACGAAATGCCCCAGTTAGCAGTTCAGCAAACGCCTTTTTTAAACTGCAATTTCTTTCAGTTCAATCTTATTCGGTGCTTAAAAAGTTTTTGTCATCCAATCAGAACTTACGCTAAGCTAACTGAAAACTTTGCTAACGCATCAGAAGTTTAAAGGAAATCAAGAGCGAAATTTTTTCCATGTGCCTTGGTGGAGGAAAGTACCTTCACCGCTTTTACTATCGATGCCACTACCGGTTTAAAAGCTAATCTTGCTGAGCCCTGCAAGCCTTTAGACTGCTTCCAATCCTAGTGAAAACGGGAAAGGCAGAACGACAATCCGAATAATCTGCGGCGAGGAAACGACTACAGGGAGTGTCGTTAAAAGGCCAATAGGGGAGCAGTTACATTCACGTAGATTAAACGTAAAGAGAACTAAGGAAATTTAAAACCCTGTAGGGTCGACAGGGTTAAACGTGATACAAAATTACAAAGTTTTAATTTGACAAATCACATTTTAAATATGTGAGAAGATTCTTGTTTCAAATTTTGCCAAAATTATTTTGGCACTTTCTCATTTTAATCGTTTTTTTCTTTAATCAACAAAAACTTGCCTGAATAATTATTTTGAATGTCTTCGGGTAGCGTGTCAGCAGTTTTAGATTTCCCATCATTACGGGTAGGTGTGGTACGTGTACAAAAAAAACAATATTAAAATCTGAATCTTTTAATTTTTTCCAGTATCTTAGAATATTAATATAGTGAAGGCCTTTTTCGGTTTTTTTATGTTTTTACTTAAATTTTTCCGACATGTTTCGACTCGGATCCGAGTCCTTTTCAAGGCGTCGTTCTTATTTTTAGTTAAGGGAAATTAGAAAAGTTTAAATTGTAAATTGTACATAGTTTTCAAGCATAAAAAATGTTGAAAAATTTTAAAATTGGAGCATCATAACCTCGAAGTTTAAAAAAATGTTGTCTCGTAGGAGATAAATCCTATAAAGCAAATTATTATTATTATATATATATATATATGTATATATATATAATCATTTGCTCTAGGATTTAACTCCTACAAGACAAAAATTTTTTTAAACTTCGAGTTTATGATGCTGCTATTTTAAAATTTTTCAACATTTTTCATACTTGACAACTATGTACAATCTACAATTGAAACTTTTCAAATTTCCGTTAACTAATAATAAGAACTACGCCTTGAAAAGGACTCTGATTCGAGTCGAAAAATGTCGGCAATATTTACATAAAAAGATCAAAAAACCGGAAAAGGCCTTCACTGCATTAATATTCAAATCTAATGTTTACCAGCTTGTAGTTTTGTAACTAGTAATGAAACATCCACTGATTCTTATAATGTATATTTGCTTTTACTTTCTTGTCATTTATAGGAATATTAACGAAAAAAAAAATAGAAATTAAATTCTAATGAAGGTTTAATGATATTAAAAAACGTATACTACCGACTGATAGTATCGGACCACTAACCCGGTGACCTATTAAAAATTAGTCTAGACTTCAAAAGGTGATACCGCCGTCCAGAATATAAATGAAAATATCTTTCAAAAACCATTGGAAAGCCTATTTTATTCTGCCTTAATTGAGCCTTAGTTTAAGTAGATTCACTTTGCGGGTATTGAATTATCACATGAAAAAGACCAAAATAAATTTCCGATTGTTAAGTAATTTTGTACTTCAACTTCAACTGTTGGTATTCTAAATGTAGCATGCTCGCATATAAAAATTATTATTTTATAAACCTTTGAAGGTTTTCCAAGGTTCAATAGCTTAAATGAAAGGAAAATCCTAAGGATTATTTTTGCAAAATCTTAAATTGATAAATTCACTTTCCTAGCTCCTGCCAAGAGTTGAAGTTGGAGTACAAAATTCCTTAAAAATTGGAATTTTATTTTTGTCTTTCTTACGTAACAATTCAACACCAACGAGGCCAAATGACTTCGACTAAGGCTCATTTCATGCTTTTTATTTTAGTGCATATAATGACTTGAAATAAAATATTATATATATAGATTCTGGACGGCCATATACCCTTTAAAAAACCAGGTCAATTTTTAACAGACCACCTGGTAGTGTACCCATTTTCAAGTGTATGGCTTCTAAATTGATTTAGTGATCACTTGTCGGTGTGAATGTAAATATTTCAATTTTTAACCCATTATTATTATGTACTTAAATTTTTATTGTAACAATTCATTAACGCAACTATCTTCGAACTTTTATATAATGAAAAAGGCAATCAAAAAAATAGATACCACACTTACCATAATTTAGTCACAATTTGGCATTAGGAATAATGGGAAGTAAAATTTTTGAAAAAACGACGGATACTCACCAAAAATATCTTCCTTCTTTCCTCAAAAAAAAAATTTCACCAAAGGTGCTTTATCTAGGAAAAATTAAAATTAAATGACAATTACAAATTAAGATATCTTAAAAGCATCTTAGTTTCTTTAACCAATTTTCCGAATGTTCTCTTTACACTAACGCCGTTAAAACACTTACCACTATCGAACTTGACATAAAAATGTAAATATTATTTCCATCAGGAAGTCTTTGAATCATCTGTTTGAAATGTAAAATATTCATCATTAAGAGTTGTATGTATAATGCTTTGAAGAGGTAATATTCTCATTTTGTAAATAAAAATTAAGTTGCTTTTTATAAAAATATTGTTATTTAATCTGGTTCTATTTGACAGTACTAGACTTAATATAGAGTTAAAGACTTCTGGAATTTAGAATGTACAAGGGATCGAGAATATGATGAAAATTCTAAAGTTTTTAAGTGATACATTTTTTGGCTGGCAATAACTGTATAACTGAATTCTGGTAAAATAAGCTACACAAGAGAGAATTCTAGTACAATTAGGAACAATGTGAAACACTAATAATAATTCAAGTTTGATAAATTTCGTTAAATTCAGAGGAAATTCAGCGTGAATTCATATAAATACAGGATGATTTAAATGTAAATTCAAGTCAAAAACACTTGTGTCAAAGCGAATTCAAAGAAATGAAATGAGATTAACTGAATGTTAGAGAACTCTACTTAATTCTAATTAATTCTATTACAATGAAGGCCATCTTACTGAATTTAAGTGAATCCTCATTATTTTTAATTAAATGAAATTCAAATGATTTAATTAGGGGGAAGTCCCGTAACGCCGGACGGCACCTAATACCGGACACTCCTAGTAACTCTATACAGAAAAACGCATTAGGCATGAATATAGCAAGAATGGTTGCGGGGGGGTGTAGGGACGCAGGTTCACGCACCAGAGTTTATCAGTGACGCAGAATCTCTCTCCAGGAGCGACGGTTTGTTGATTCAGGCGTGAGAACATTGTATCACCTAAGTTTTACGTCAGTATTACTACAATTTATTTTCAGTATTTTTGTTTGTTTCATGTAATTTAATTACCGGTTGTTAATTAAGACCCGGGAAATGAGACAATTTTAAATGGTTTTTATGCTCTATTTGACACCACAGTAGTAAAATAGATAGTTCACCGTCCCGTAGTACCGGACACCAAGTAATCCCCTAATACCTGACAGTTATTTTATTAAGTCTTTCTTTCAGATAACTCATATCGGTCCGCATCGGTATTTTATAAACAAAGCTTAACTAAGCAGACCTGGAAGAGACTGCGTTTTAAGATCTAAAATAGTTTGAACAATCAATCAAGAAATTTCTAAGTGTTTTAAAAATTATATCATTTTCGAACAATTTTAACTTAAAAACAGTACAATTTAGTGATTATAAGTTGTTTCTTGAGAAATCTAAATTGAAAAATGTCATTTACAAAATAAAATTTAAAAATATGTAACAATGCAACTTTTAAAGTTTACATTCAGCACCTGTCCGGTACAAGGTGCCATCCATAAAAATTGTTTGTTTTTTTTCCAAAGTTTATGAAGAGTTCCTATATAATTTTATTACAGAAGTTGTATTTTGGTTACTTTTCATTCGTTTTATACTATATTAAGTTCACTAATTAATAAATAAAGTTACATTTTTCCTATTACTTTTTTTTTTTTTTTTTCGTTTATCCTTAGGTGTCCGGTACTAGGGGACTCTCCCCTATAATTAAAACTTAATTTTGCTCTATTCAGTGAAACTCCAAATAATTTAACTTTAAATTATTTCATTTTTATTTATTGAAAGTAATTATTTAGTTTTACTAAATTTAATCTTATTTCCATAAATAACTTGATATTGAAATTTATATTCTTTGCATATATAAAACACAAAAACAAATATGCTTGCAATTCTGATTGGTTTATAATTTAATGATTTGAATCCTCAAACTTTTAAAATTGCGAAGGTTGTAAAAACATTTTTTGACCGAATCCGTTTGAAATCAGGCAGGCAGTGCAACTTCAAGTCACAGTATTATTTACTTCATAAATGTGTTGTTTTTCAGAGGAAATAAGATTACACGTATTTTACCGTTTTGAGAAAAATATCATTGTTGCGAAGTTACGAGTATTTCAAATTTTAATGTTTGTTTAAAAATACAAATTATTTTTTCAAACCTTCATAATTATAAGCATAAGACTGCTAAAACGTTAAAAATTAACAAAATGGTGCTGGTTTTTCTGAAAATATTAAAAGTCGATTTTCGCAAAAACGCTTTTCTAATTGAATTTTTGCATTTATTTCAGAAATAACGAAAGATTTAAAAAATGCTAGAAAAAAACTTTGTTCATTTTGAAATTTTCTACAAAAAAAAGCTCTCACTCTTTAATGATATCTTGCATTGTTCGCAAAAAAATTGCTTATTTCAAATATTCAAGAAAAAAAACCTCATAGTAACAAAAATGATTCAGCGTGCATAATACTTACCGAATATATTTTTTATATGAGCACGAATTATTGAAAAATATTTTCTAAAATGAAGAAAGTGGGGTTTCGTATTGAAGTCACTTCATTTTTCGTTTTTGATGAACTTGTGCTTATATAAAGAAAACATTCTGTAAATTTTATGTAGGCCAAATCATTTTGGTGACCACGAGAATTTCCTTTAGAAAAATTTAGGTCTTTAATTTTTCTCGCAAACGATGCAAGATATCATAAAAGAGTAAGAGGTATTTTTTGTCAGAGTAAACAAACTTTTTTCTAAGAGTTTTATCGAATCTGTCGTGGAGTTTGTGGGAAAATTGACTTTTAATATTTTCCGAAAAGCCGCCACCATTTTAATTATTTTCAGCATTTTGTTCATTTTCTGGCAGATTGCGAAAAAGAAAAATTAATCTCCCCGAAATCAGGCGAAGAAACTTAAATACCCCATTTAGGCCAACATTCTTTTGATTGTATATTGGATTCTAAGATCATTAAAACCCTGGGTGCTTCGAAAACTGGAATACTGGTGAAAAATTTGATAAGTTTCAGATTGGTTATAAGTGGGAAAATTTCAAATCGTAAAAATTAATGGTATATTATCATTCTCAGAAAGATGTTTACGTAACATCATAAAACTACGAGTAATAAACTTCCAAGAATAAAAAGTCAGTACTAAAATTTCACCTCCACAATTTTGCAATGTTTATACCGGTACCTCCATGCTATACTCTCCAATTTGGGGTTAGCAGTCTAAACTCTCCAGTCTCGTTTTGCGTTGGCACCTCACGCCGCTACGCTTACGTGATGTTACGAGCCAGCACAAAACGAGATTTGAGAGCTTAGACTACTAACCCCAGATGAGAGAGTATAGCAAAAAGGCACCGATATAATAACTACACTACTGGTCAAAAACTCTGCGAAAAAATAAGTGAAATTTTTGAATAAACCGTTAGAAAGCTTATTAAATTTCGCGCCGATTGAACTTTACTTGAAGTATTTTTGACAAATAGGGGCCAATAGAGCATGTGAGGAAGACCAACCTTTTTCCATTTCTGCTCAATTTTCTATTCGCAAATTCCAGACTCTACATGGTTTAGGGATGTGCATAGAAGAAATGGAAAATATGCTGGATTAAAGCCTGAAATGTTATCTTCAAAATAAGATCAACAACGTAATAAAATATTTACTTTTTCTCAAATTATCAGAGAAAAAGTAGGAACGTGTCTAAGATGAAAAGTGGTCGGTCGAGCGACAGTCAGCATTCTTTTGTTTCTTATTTCCCATGCGCTAACAGTTCCACTGTCGTTCGACCCACGCTTTTCGTCTTAGATAGGATTCTACATTTTGTATGATATTTAGAAAACCCGTAAATATTTTATTATGTTATTGATCTTATTTTAAAGAGGCAATTTTAGACTTATATTTAGCAAAGTTTGAATTTTCTCCCATTAACTTCCCTAAAGCTTACAGAAAGTGGAATTTGAGAATCGAAAATTGGGCAAAAGCGGAAAATAGGTTGGTCTTTCATACATGATATCTCAGCGCCCATTTACAAAAAATGATTCAAATCGGGTTCAATCAACGCGAAATCTACCAGCTTCTAATGTTTTCTTAGAAAGTCGTTTCACTTAATTTTTTGAAAAGTTAGTCATTTTCTGAGACAAGCCTGTTTTTAATCCAATCTTCTTAAGTAGACGCACAATTCTGACCAGTAATGTCAGTTGGTGAGCACATTTTTCAAATTTTCAGCCTTTTTTCACTTTTCATCATCTAACTAGTTGAAATTATATCCATCATCTAAATTATATGATCATCTAAATATATCAGATGTGTTTTAGTCGCTATTAAGTATATCATATTTTTTTAAATAGTCTTAAGCTATGGTGTTTAAAGTCTAGAAGTAAAAGGCAAACACTGTTTCCAGCTGAAAGCTCTTACTAACAGATTCTAGAAGCTTTTGCCAGACCGGTAGTAGTAACGATGGTTGGTCAACACAACTTTGTACATTGCCTCTGTATCATAAATAAAATTGCGGTGAGAGCAAACGTTACATCAAATGCAGAGTGGGTTTTGTCGGATGGACCAAATGTCGAATAATTTAGCGATCCAACTTTCTACTCCGTATACTGAACTCGTCAAGGATTCCAGTCCCTGTAGATTTTAAAGCGGAGCTACCCCTCCTCAAATAAAGACCGACGCTCTGTTGAATGTAAACGTGTCGCTCCCTCGTTTGTAGCCATTAAATGGCGCTCCTTAACCATACAATATCAAAGCTTACTTTTCACTGTTAGACATTCTCAAATTCAAATTGATATTAAAAAATTGGTAATTTATCATCGTTAAAGTTAGAATGTTCAATCCCATTCGTGATACTAACTAGTTTGCTTGCGTTTTAAATAATAAATTACATGACAGATATATCCAGAAGACCTTCCTTCTAGAATGTCTTGCATCTATTTCGACATCTATATTTCAAAAATTCATGTAAATTTAAAATTCTCTTAGTTAAAACAAGCAGTGATGTGCAAGAGTCGAATTTAAATATTGTGGTAAATGTTTCAAAGAATGATATGATCCATTGTTTCTTGTGATTGGATTGTGATTGGCTCAAAATTAAGCTATGTTGCACAACGGTGTAAAATATAATAACTATTTTTAGAATAATAATTTTGGCTTGAAACTAATTTTTTATAACAAACATGTTTCTATTCGTAAAATTCATCTCATGACTCACGCGCTTAGTCGATTCGATTTTTTTTCTATTCGATCACAGCTTGAGTGGGCGTCGAAACATTTGGCTCATAGCTTCCGTCGACATATCAGTTCTGAGTCGAGTCGAATTATTTTGCACATTCACTAATTTAATGCAGTTGAATTCCATTGAGAATGCAATGGAAAAAAATGGCAAAAAATCCGATATGTGAAAAAATAGTTTTCCTATGATTTTAATAATCCAAATGATATTACTCAAGGGATCGTTTCAAATAAAAAACGTGATTTTTAACCATCAAATTTCAAAACTTACCAGTTTTTGAAAAATGGTTAGATATTATTATTTGATGCTTCAGATTTTCGGGAATAACATTCGTTACAACCCTAATGTTTTCAATTTTAAAAGTAAATTTTTCTATGGCTGAAATCGCTAAAACTGTAAAGTTGTAGGGAATGCTTTCCCCGAAAAAAACCCGAATTATTACAATTCAACCATTTTTTAAAAATTGCTAAAAAGAGGCAGAAAGAAAGAATTCCATTACAAAAAATATTGTTAAAATAATTATTTTTTGTATGTTTTAATCTTTTTCACTATTAACTAAAGTTCATTAATTAAAGTGCATTAAATTCTGAGGAGCCTCACGGACGGAAGTTTGTGTCTTATTTATCGAAGTATGGAAAAACTGACATATTTTACTAAACGATTTTTACGCTTTATTAACTGCTTAGGTAAACTGTATAATGTCTTAAAACAATGCATGGGGACTTACAGGATACAAAAAATTTGATTATTGATGAATTTAAACGTTATAAACTAACTTGATGATTAAATTAGCAAATAGTGTTATTATCGGTAAAAAAATTATTTTTTTTTTTAACTTGCTTTATAGTAAGGTAGGAATGACATTTTCTTGTGAGAAAATATTTAGATTTGATGTTTTTCAGGTTTGGACTTCCCTTAATTATCTTAATTGATGAAGATATTGCTCAAAATAATATATGTTTTTGATAATAATTGTTAACATATACAAGTTTGAATGTTTATAAACAAATACGAAATTTTGGATTTTTCGCTAAAAAAATGTTATTTGCACTGAAAGTATTTTAGGTTATTGTATGAGTGACTGCTAGTCATAAAAATATTCAAGAAGTCAACCATAACCATTCTTATAAATAATTCTTGTGGCAAAATATTTGAATGCGAGGATTTTCAAATTTTAATTTTCTTCAATTATCGAAATAGCTGCAGATATTCCTAAAAATAATACATAGTTGACAATACTTTGTGTAATATGACAATTCAAATGTCCATAAACGATGAAGATAAACAAATTCAAAGTTTTAGTAGTTTGAAGCAGAAAAAAAATCGGGATTTGAATCCTTTTCTTCTACGCCAAACTGCTAAAATTTTAAATTTGTTGATCCTATTTGTTAATTTATATTTAGATTCTTATATTTTACCAATTACTATGAAATTTATATTATTTTTAGGAATATCCCAGCTCAAAATTCCTGTACAGGACAGGAACCTTGGAGGACCCTACACCTGTTCCTGTACACAAAACTGCACACGAACCTGTAAAGGTAATCTTGACGGTTCCTGTGCTGATATTTAGCAATGGAAACTGTCCATGATCAGTATCCTGTACATAAACCTGCATAGGAACTAATCCGCTAGTGTACGCTAGTGACTTGGCTCTCTCGATAGAAATTTGGATCTTCAAGGGAACAAAAGAAAGGCAACTTTATAGCTGTGAGCGACATAAGTTTTCGTGGTGAAACCTGCTCGTCAATTTTCTTTGCATAGGCACCTGTACGGGATCCTTTCAAAGGTTCCTTTGTCGGTGTAGGTTCCTTTGCAGGATCATGTACAGTTTCCTTTGCAAATTCCTGCACGGAAACCGTCAAGATTACCTGCACAGGTTCGTGTGTAGGTTCGTGTACAGGAATATGTGCAGGATCCTCCGAGGTTCCTGTACAAGAATTTTTGGCTGAGATCTGTAGAAATTTCAAATTCCGAATGCGATAATGTTTTGGCTTGTGAGAAGTGAAGAGTTGAGTGTGTACGGTAAGAGTGTGGTGAGAAAGGGGCCTGGGGTAAAAGTGCAAGTGTGTACACTGGGTGATTTAGCAGAAAGTAGGAGTCGTGAGAATTTGAAGGAAGAAGTCGCAAAAGCAGCCATGTATTACGTAAAAGACAAAAAATAGGATAATTAACTACTATTAGCTACATATAACTATATGTAACTATAATAATTACGAATGATTAGCTAAGGATCAGTTAACAGTATCTCTGTTATGCGGAGTCCACAGCGTGACTCCAGAAAGAGACAGAGCGAGAAGAGCGAAGCGAACAGGGACAGTGATAGCAAAGAGAGAGAGAGAGAGAGAGGATATCATAGACGGAGATGTAAGCTGCGAAGGCAGTGCAGATAAGATGTTCATGACACCTCTTGGGTTCGTAGCCGCAGTAGAACTCAGTCGAGGAAAGGGACATGGGCGCGGGAGGCCAGATAATTTCAAAAAATTGGGTAGATCAAAATCGCAGTAATCGGGGTCGAGAGCTTTATTACACAAGTGGCAACAGTTCGAAAGCGTGAATAGCAGCGGAAGCGTGCTCAGTAAAGGGGATGTGGGAAGGGCAGATGTGGAAAGGGGCAATGGCATCGAAAAGTCAAGACAAAAAAAATGCGCTCATCGAATTAGAAGCTCTTATAAAGGTATTTAGAGAGTAGACTTGCGGAAGACAGTGAAACAGAAATGGGAAGAACGGAATGATTCATGAAGAAGAGAGAAGGAAAACGTATGGAACAAAGTGGAAAGGATGAAGGATACGCAGAGGGAGAACGAGGAGGATAGGAAAAGGAAAATTAAACTGCTAGGAAAGAGAGTCAGTCAACTAGAACTAAGGAATGAGCATAAAGTGAAAGGAAAAGGGGGGTTGAAAGAAGCAAGAGGATATGAGGCGGTTATACATGAGCAGGATGTAAGGTTGCGCTTGAGACTAATTGAGGTTAAAAGAAGAATGGAAGGGGAAGAAGGGCGAAGGTAAAAATAGAATATAATAGTTAAGGGTTTCAAAGTGACCGTAAAGAGGGAGAGAAAGAGATTGGAAATCTGATGAGAGACATCGGTGCGCAAGTCAGAGTGAAGGGATAAAGAGACTAGGAGGTAAGAAGAAGAAGAAAGAATGTATGTTTTTAGTGAAATTAGGAAGTGAGGAGGACAGGTATAAAGTTATGGAGAAGAAGAAGTTGTTGAAAGGAAGAAATGAAAGAATTGAAGATGATCTGACGTGTATATGAAAGAACAAAACGGAACAATAGCGAAGAGAATAAAGGTAGGAAAAGTGGTTGTAGATGTTGTAAGCATGTACGCAAGAAGAGGAGAAGATGGAGGATGGAGAACATAAGGAAATGGACAAAGGGTAGTTAGCTTCCTGAGTGGGTAGCTTCCTGAGCTTCAATGAGTTGGGTTCAGAGTACTCTTGGTGAACGCGACATTGATATGTGTAGCCCCAAGGCGCGGTAGGGGGAAGAAGGAGAGAAAGAAGAAATGAAATTGAATTGGGCAGTTGGGGGAGAAAAAGTTCAGCCAAAAAAAAAGAAAACGAGGAGATAGGGAGTATGGAAGAGTAAGGAGACGACACGCTGCTAAAAAATGTTAAAGAGTGGAAAATAACATGAAGAATGGTAAAGGAGGATAGATAGATGGAAAAAGAAAGGTGCATGAAAGAGGTAGAAAAGGCGGTAAAGGAAGGGTGGGAATTGAAAGTGATAAACAGGGAAAGAGGACAAAGGAAGGGTATAAATGAAGAAATTGAGATGAAAAAGTGGACCAAGTATTTCAAGGGTTTTGTCAGGTAGCGGAAAACGAGAACAGCGAAAACGAGAATAGTAGGGAAGACTTGGACGAGGCGGTTGCAAAGCTAACGAGTAACAAGGCAACAGGGGAGGATGAGATGGAAACTGAAACACTGAAATATCAAGTATCAGGGATGAAAGAAGAGATTTGTATGACATGGAAACAAGGTTTGGAAAGGAGAAGGATGGCCGTAGGAATAGAAGACAGGGCTTGTAGTGGCGTTGATTAAGAAATGAAAGGAAAAAAGTGTGGAGCTATATAGGGGTATAATAATCATCTCTTTAGGATATAAAATGTACGTTGAAGTGCTCAGAATAACGTTGGAAAGACAGGTGGAAGAATAGAAGAGTATACCACATAGCCAAACTAAGTTTAAGAAAGGAATGGGTCCACAGATAACATCTACGTGCTCAACTGTATAGTCTATAGGAACCTAGGGCGGAAGAAAAGCAAAGTAGTCGCACTGTTAACACATCTTAAGACAGCATTTGACTCTGTTAACCAGAGGGTGTTATTGGCAACCATGAAAGAGGAGGAAGTAAACAAATTTTGAATAGAGAGGATAAACGAAATATTTGTTCAGACTAAGATAAAAGTGACGATAACATAGGAGCAACGAAAGGAGAGGAATTCTCGACAGGGAGGGGGCTCAGGGTACTCGTTAAACCCACTTCTATTTAGTATTTCTTTTTGACAGACTTAGTGGAGAAGATTGGGAGAAAAGAGAAAGGGGGGACAACATTAGGAACAGGCAAAGTGTATTCACCAGCATATGCAGATGAGCTAGTGCTAGTAGTAGATGATGTAAGAGGGATGAATCTGATGATGAAAGTGTTCGAAGAGTACGTGAGAGCAAAACTTCTAACAGTGAACGTCAATAAGACCAAGATAATGTGTTTCAGGAATAAAAAGCATGGAGTAGAGTACGAAAGGAAGATAAATAGCGTGGTGGTGGAGTTGGTGGAGGAGTTTTGCTACCTATGATCAATAAGCAAATTATTTGTATTCTGGTAGTTTTCATGCATTGATTCAATACAATATAAAATTTACCTAAGCAGTTATTAATGCGTAAAAAAATGTTAAGTGAAAAATGTGATTTTTCCATATTTTGAGTGAACATTTTTGTAATAAAAAAGTTATTAGAAAAAAGTTTGGAGTGTGGGGCTCTTCAGAAGTAAATGCAATAATGTAATTTCAAAGAAAAAAATGAATAATCAGCCAAACTTAAAGGCTCTAGACTTTTATGAAGAAAAACACTGAATTTCCTCCTACTGTGTATTTGTTGAATTGATTGCAAGCAAATAGCGTCAAATCTTAATCAGTATTCACTTTCAACTCAAAACTCTTCGTATAATTTCAGTTTAGACTATCAGATCAACCATGAACGAAAATCAAAACTGAGCCAAGGTAGGACCTATATGCCTACAAGAAAGTGTTTTGTAGCCTCTTATAGTATATTATGTACCTAGGAGTGAAACGGTATTTTTATTCGAGCGTGAGTTTTGCAAACGCGCGAGGATAAAAAGATGTTTTAGTCCTTGGTACATACGATACTTTATGTAACAAAGGTATGATTCAAAAGTTTATCACTTCTGAAATTTGAGGTTAGTTTTACGCGGCCAGAATCGTACAGGATCGCTGTGAATACGCATGCGCGCAGTACAATTATGAGCCCATAATACTCATAGGAGTATTATGGACGCAGTATTGCCCTGCGCTCATGCGCATTCGTTGTCCAGTTCTCCTGTCGTATAAACAGTTAAAAGCTACTTTCTGAACTGAAAGACGCTGATAAAACGCGTAAGTCATGCCTGCGTTAAATAAAGGCATTAATTAAGAAACTTTCCCTACTCCACCCCCCAGGCTACAGCTTAAAGTCGGGTAGGGTACAGAGTAATGTCGGCTAAGATACAAGGTAAATTCGGGTAGAGTACGGAGTAAAGTCGGGTTGAGGTAAAAAGTACGACGGACGGTCGGACACCCGACCAAAACTATAAGGGTTTCTGCCCGGGGCTATAAAATCGTAAAAAATACCTTAAAATTTGTTACGTAAGTTTATTTTAATATACTTAAAACAATATATTTCTCAGAATATTTGTATTATCTCTATTATAAATACATTTTATCAATTTTATTACCATTATGAATAATATTCTCATAAGATATCTCTTAAATTTCTGGATTCTACCAGTGATCGAACGATTCATCATGGAAAGTGTATTTTGCACGTTTTGCATATAAAAGAATCTGATCAATAAAATAGAATGAAGCATAACTGAATTTGTTGTCGAAGATAGGGAGATCACCTTCCTACAGTTTCTCAATTGTATGTTAATGGCAGCATTCCAAGCACGTTTGGTGGAAATAATGAAAGTGTCGCAAAGGTTGCGAAACTATATAAGAAAAAAGAAGTAGACGATAGTGAACTATAGCGAAGAGGGAAGAATAGTAAAAAGAATCGGGTAAAAGAATAAAGATATGAAGCCAGAATAAGGAACCGATTTTATGGCGCTACTTTCAAAAGAAACGTGTCATTCGGTTCAATACAGTAGTTTCAAGTAATCTTAAAGCTACTTCAAAAGACTTTGTGAAGAGATTTGTGTACGCTCGTATTGAAAAGGACTATTTTGTCGACATAAAGTTACGCAAGGTATAATGTTATAGATAGATAAATTCCCCAGTGTTTGGGAAAAAATCGAACACTGTACATTTAAATGTATTTTAGATGCTGCTTTTCAAACTTGATAATCTGGTAAAGAGCAGCACAAATACATTTTTGTATTGATAAGTAAATATTAAGTTCAATTATTTAAAATAAAAGAACGTGAAGTTTGAAGAATTGAAAAATAACGTACAATTTCAAATTGGATGGCTTGAAACTAAATTATCCTCTGCTAAACAAGTGGTGCAACGATATGTATCGAAAATCTTGCAATCATTCTTGCTGAAAACTTGATTGGCTCTTTATTAATTGAAATTGTTTCATTCATTTAATTTAAAATGTTGAGAATTAAATCTACATATAATCCACTCTTGAAAGAAAAAATAATAGAAAATCTTGTACGATTTGAGAAACATCTGTGCTTTTTATATACTCTCGCGCAATTAAATTTCAAATTTCAAATTACCTAACATATTACTGAGAATATTATACATATTTTTTTTAATGTCATTGAATAAGATTTTCAAACAGTTTCAAGTTATATTGAAGTTTTTCACAGGAATTCGGTTATTTTAAACAAAAATTATGAGATTTTGAAGTAGATTTACATTTTTCAACAATTTCCTATTACTTTGTGTTGGTATTATTCTTTGGAAATTATTGGTACTTGTGTTTGAAAAATATTGCATTTCAAAATATATTTGAAATTTCTTAAGAACATTAGGTTGCTTTGGTGTGTTTCTCAAATTAGTACTTTAAAAATCCAATTATTTTTGTTTAAACTAATAAAATGAAGAAGCTTGATAAATTTCAGATTGTGTCAGTGTTTTTTTTTTGGTATCCAATTTAAATCTTAATTTAAAAATCATGGTATTCCAAAGAATATTTACATTTTTTTAACAACTTCATGTAATTTTGTTTAACTGAACCGAAAATTGGCATTTCTAAATAAAAATCATTGTAATTTGAACAAGATTTAAAATCCTTGAACAATTTAGGATTAGGTTCGTGTTTTGGTCGAAATTTGTATTTTTACTTAAAAATTATTTATTTCAAACGTTTCAAAGAAGATTTACAATAATTCAACAATTCTAGGTTGTGTTAGTATTTCACACTGGAAATCGGTAGTTTTTGTAAAATATCATTAGATTTCAAAGAAGATTCTAAATAGAATTGTAGGTTAAGCTAGCTCTTTTCACCGGTTAATATAAACAAAAATCATTGAATTGCAAATAAGATTTACAATTCGAAACAACTTTTTGTTTTGTTAGTGCTATTCGTCGAAAATTTCTATTTTTTATAAAAAAATATAGGATTTTTCAGATTATCATATTCAGAGTCATCAATTGCACAATTTTTGGTTTTGTGAGCGTTTTATATCGAAAATCAGTAGTTTTAATGAAGAATCCTTGGATTTAAAAATAGATAACAAATTTTTTAATAATTTTAGGTTATGACCGCCTTTTTAAACAAGGATTTACAGTTTTCAACAATTTGTTGTTATGTCTTATTAATGTTTCCCGTCTTAAATTACTATTTTAATTTAAAAATCATTAGGTTTCAATGAGTATTTACAATACTAGAAGAATAATAGGATATGTTAGCGTTTCTCACCGAAAATTGGTTATTATGAACAAAAATTATTCGACTTTGAAAATTAAAAATGCGATTTAGAACAATTTTAGTTTATGTTAGTGTTTTTTGTCGTGAATTGGTATACTTTAAGAAAAATGCAATGGTTTGATTATTGGCTATTCAAAAATATTATATATTAATTATGAAGGTAAGACATCAATTTTCATCAATCATCAAAAATGTTGTCCTTCAATCCTCCGGAATATAAAAATTTCAAATAAGAGCTACCAACAATCTTTAATTTCAGATTTACACAGTTAAAAATACAAACAAAAAGCCTGAGAAATAAAATTGAGATATTTAAAGCTAAAAATCTAAAAATAATGCAATGTAAAATCAAAGTGCTAAAAATTCATCAGTATCAAATTGAAAGCCCTGAAAATTAGCAATGGGAAATTGTTGTGATGGGAATTGATCAAATTCTTCTTAAATACACTCAAAATCAAAAATAAATAATTGGATTATCAAAACGTTTCCATATCAGTAAATTAAAAAATTAAGAAGTCGAGCCATTTGGCATTCAACCTCTGCAAATTTTATATTTTTTATTTCAGTAAGAAAATTATTAACATAACTTTTCACAGACATACAAATATGGCGTTACACTATGCAATTATGTGCGAATTTATCAATTTTATTTTGGAATAAATTTGTAAAATAAGAAAGGTGAGAAATATTTTATGTCATATTCATTGTTCCCTTAATTGGCAGATTAAAAGGATCATTTAATAGACTAAAAAGCATTGCACGTTCGGAGTTCTGTCGCCCCAAATGGCACTTTACAGAATTCTAATTTAATTCCTGCGATGCGGTCGGACAAGCTACCAATTGAATTCTCACCTGAAACTCAATTGAGTGTCCGCGATTGTCCTGGGACCGTACCATGCATCTCTATCAAGAGAGCTTTTCACGTGGACGCGGACAGTCTCTCATATATAATAGTACACACTCGCTTTTCTGTGGTCATTTTATACATATATCCCTTTAATTCGACTTCAATCCAAGCTTGAAAGCTGAATATTTTACTCAAAAGGTGAATTTCAGAGACTTGTGGAAGAGAGGAAGCTAAGAGCTACATAAAAGCTAGATTTTAAAACAGAATCTTTAGGTGTGAAATATGTTTTGTTCTTCCGACTAAGCTCACTTGGCATTTGACGAAGCGTGTTGTTCCAACAACAATAAGTATTGTATTACGCAGCGGATGTTGTCCGCCTTATGTAAACGAAAAATAAGGATTATCGGATTACAAAAGGGGAATTGCAACGCAGAATTGTAATAAAAGACGATATACTCGAGATGCTGTAGACTGAAAAACAGTGTATAACAAGCATAATCCAGTTCTACAGTGTTATCGCTAACATAGATAGGAATAACTATTGTACATATTATCGTATTGTACGATATTTACTAAATAAAACGTGAAAATGATTTAAGTAAAAATGTTTATTTCTTCTCTTGAAATGTATGTCCTTATCTTAATACTTTCCATAGCGTGCATCATTCTCCATTAATAATCCTTTCTATTTGAAATGTATTTTCACAATAAAATACCATAAATTACAACAATGTGAATGCTGTAATTACTTCTAAAACCCTCTGCAGAATCAGTCAAATGTGTTTCACGATTCTGTAATTTCAAATATAACGCCTCGTGGTAATTTTTAAATATGATTCCCATCTAAAAACTGTCAAAAGTAAACAAACATCAAGAATATGGAAACAAGTTAAAAGGAAACTGCCTATCATTCAACATTTCTGTTGAATGCCTTTGGTCTCAAGTTTCTGATGACGCCATCGCGAATTACGGAAATGGTGGATTTGCAAAGCCAGTGGCCACCTGGTCATTAACATTGCTCTGTCTAGCTTCAAGCCAAGAAAGCAACAAATCGTTAAATTTTCTTCGTGTCTTTGATCTGACAAAATTTTGAAGATGAAGAAAAATATTTTACTCGTGAAAAGCAATACATTGCCATCGTCATTACAATCTTATTCATCCAAGTATTGATACTGCTGTTTTTCATTTTATAAAGGATAGTATCAGCAAACGTTAAGAAGATGGGATCGCGTGATGTTGAAAGATATGAAGTCGTTTCCACAGAAGCGTTTCCAGATAAAAAAAAAGTTTATGGACCGAAATTACGTTGTTAACAAAGTTAAAAACCTTCAACTTTAGTGTGAGAAAATATTTCACGTATCTTTCTATATGAATAAATGTTTTTACAGTCTGTGCCGAAAACTATGAAGCGGAATTCTGTTTATGGGCTTTAATTATATTTTATTATAAATTTAATTTGTTAGGTTTGAATTTGTTCCAATTAAGAGAACATTTTCCCAAATTGAAATTGTTTTAATTACAAAAGTTGCACAAGTAAGAGTGACGAACTAATTTGGACTTTGTAAGATTTATTTAATTAAAATTATATAAATCACCCCAACGTTCCGGTACCAGCGTAGCGTCGGTACCCTCATCAGATTTACAAAATTATTACATGTTATAATACTACTTATTTCAAGCCGCATTTCTGCAAATTTTTATTCAACGAAATTTGACAGGGAGTTAGCAAAAAAAATTTTTTAAAAATTTTGAAATTGCTTTCTGCACTATAAACCAGAGCAGACAAAGGTAGAATTATAAATGAGGGTAAAACACTAGATGAGAATCATATTAGAAATCATAAAGGAGTGCATTTAAATTATGAAATAAATGAAAAAAAAGTATATTTAGAGCAACATACTAAAAAAAATAAGCATAGATAAATCGAACTCAGTTCTAGATGGATGTTATGGTCTTCTGAAATTTCAGGAAGAAGAAAAGTGAGTGTTAGATAGTCCTTTACCGAAAGGTGTCAGCTGCTGACAGATTATTAGTTCAAACGCCGCCACATTGACAGATTACTAGTTCCACAAATGTACATATATATATATCCCGGACGAGCCCCCATTCGGTTTCGGTTTCGATTCCTTTGGAATAGAACCGAAGGGCCTATGACAAAGCCACCGAACGCGTCCTCGGGTTGCGGATAGAGGGTTCCTGTACCAAGGGTTTCTGCTGAATATGGTTACAATAATTAATAAGCAGTCGCGGACAATTGTCCAGGGATGGTCCCGAAGGAATAACTCCTAAGCGGAGGCGTAACAACCGTGCCGAAAGCTGAATGGCACCTGGGTTAGGTGTCTCAAACGGTGACTCTGGGATACCGGGCGACCTCTCAGAGTATGCGGCCTTATCCTTGCACGCGGGGCTCTACAAGGACGGACTAACCCTTTCCCTAGCTGCTCGTGGGAACAACAATGAAACCACCAAAACACCAAAATGTTGTAGATGCGGTTCAAGACAATCGAACGCGCAGAGCACCCGACAATGGGTCGGCAAACAATGCCGATCAGCCTAGAGTTCGGGGTGCTGAAAATAATTTAGATGGAAACACGACGACGAACCGGCGAAACGCCCACATTGAGTGGACGGATCGACTCAGGGATGACGTGCTAGACTGCTACGATGCCAGCATTATCTCTGTTCGCGGAGGCTTTATGGCGCGTATGCACACTCTGTGGTGCCAGAAACACCCAGAGCTTCAGCACGTTTCGCATCAGTCTTTGCGAAATCAAGCCTACTACCTCCGGAAAAATGTGACCACCCATCTCACGGTTGTGAGACGTGGCCATAGGTGTGATTTACCGCGGTGCTACTGGGGGCTATTGACATTTTGTCGGATGGCAGTTGCTCTTAGTGGGACCCTGCGGTGGTTGTTTAACTTTTTTTCAAATTATATATATATATATATATATCCTCTAGCTCAGTTGTTTTCGCAACCAAAGATATTATAAACATCACGACTCACTTTTTAGATGGCCCTACAGTCTTATAACATGCTGATTTCGAATAAAATATCGTAGATCACTCGTAGGGTTAGACAAGTACTCACGTGAAGCTCAATGTTCGTAAAGACGACCTGTCATAGTTTTACAACTCGTTCTGCAAACATTTATTTCCCCGTAAAGACCTGTCTAACCCTGCTTGTGACATAATATACTATTAACAATATCAACGGTCATGCCACGCTGAAAAAACCAATTCTCGTCAGATCACTGAAGTTAAGCAGCGTTGGGCGCGGTTAGTACTTGGATGGGTGACCATTCGAGAATAATGTGTCCTGTTGGCATATTATGGGAGTAGAATAATCAAAAAAATGTATGACGAGCTGAATCAAAAAAGTGAATTGTGTTGAGAACAGTAACTAAAACCTATTTACATAATTTGCATGTTCCCCTTCTTCAGTGCCTCCTTCGAGGTGAATATGGCGAGCGTGCCGGTAGAATACTGGCTAACCGTCTCGCAGTTTGCAACACTTGCTGGCTTCATGTTGTGGGTGAATGTCAGCTTCTTTAGGGTATGATTGAGCCGGAGATGCTGCACCCTGGGTGCTTTTAAAAGCTTCGCTGGTCGAGTGTGCTTGTTCAGCAACTGAACGGCCCGATGCGGCTGTTCGGTGGCAGAACCGTGCCTCTCTATATCTGCTTCGGGTATGGTTGGGACTAGTGCGATGGCTGCAGTGAACCGCGCTGCCTCGTCGCACTTTTGGTATTTCAGCGCGCAAAACCAATCACCTACAGCAAGGAGTGGCAACGCCTGTGGTCTGGCATAGCGCTGCTGATACCGCGTTTGCTCCTGTAGCGCTTTCTCTTCGCGATCGTTGTAGGCCTTAAGGGTTGGTGGGACAGGTGTGTTCGTGAAATAAGATGTTGACATTTTTGGTGAGACCATCCGGGCCATGTCAGCTTGCGCTTTGAGCCCTTCATCTTGTACAACAGGGCTCACCAGAAGGCGTTCTTTGACTGCCAATACTGCCAGTGGCAGTCTAGAGACTGAATCTTGTCGTTCGACTGGTCCCTAGTCCTTCACGGTCATTATACCTCGCGCTGGGCTTGGAATAAATTATCACAGATCACATATTATCACATATTCACAGATACTAACCATTCTTTCGGCGGTCTACCTCTGGGCATTTTGCCATTTACTTTACCTTTATATACTTGTTTGGTCAGTCGTTCACCTTTCATTCTTCATCATGCCCGAACCGTCTTAACTGATTTCTTTCCCATATGTCTACTAGTCAGTTCATACATTTCTCTTTAATATCAAATTCTTTTAATTCGGAATTATCAGGAACAAATGATGGTCTAGGCTGGGTTCTCCGCGCATCGTCTTTTTTCTTACTTCGTTAAGAATTTTCATTCAAAATTTTCCTAACTTTTTCTCCTTTTTAATACTTTAATTTAAGGTTTCATTTTAAGATAAAACTGATTCATTTTTCAAATTAAAAATTGAATTGAAATTTCAAATAAAATGTATTGTAAAATCGAGAACAAAAAATTCAGACGTCCCGGTGCGGTGTGAACGTCATGCACTTGTCATGACAGTTTACACCTGCTGGAAGTGGTGAGCTCTGTTGTAAAACGAGGTTAAGGAGCGGTTTTTTGTTGCGCAGGGTGAACCGTTTATCTTCGAGTTAGGGACGATAACGCGTTATTGCTGAGACGACTGCTAAGCACTTCTGCTCGTTGCAGTGGTACCGGGCATCCATCCGCTGGAACCTAGCGCTGGCGTAGGAAACTATGTGACTTTTTTCTGTCTGTTCCTGCTGTATGAGCGCAGCACCCATACAGATTGCGCTGGCATGCGTTTGCAGGTTAAAAGGTCCGGTCAAATGAGGGGAGCTTAGTCAGAAAACGCTTCCTTTAGCCTTTTAAAAGCATTTTGATTCTCCGGGGCCCATTTGAAAGGTCTCTTCGTGGGGAGGAAGCATGTCAAAGGGGCGACTAGTTCTGAGTACCTCGGAATGTACTTCATGAGCCAGTTGCAGACTTCTAAGAATAAGGCGTGGGTTTTCCGATTTCGAGGTGGCTCGCCGTTCAGGATGGCCTACACATGACGTTACTGCAAGTGATTTCTGTCAGCTGTAACTACGTAACCGAGATAATAAAACGGCGTTTTCCAGCTCCTTTTAGGATCGAACGGGAAACTTAATTAAATACCGAACAAAATGAATTCGAAATAGTAAAAGCATGTTTAATTTTCTCCCCGTTTTCTACAAAAGAAGGAATTTACCACTGAACCATTAATTCAGAAAGAAGAGAAAGATAACATCAACTGTCAACTTCCGGTTCCCGCTCGTCTTTGGCAGTGTGGCGTGGATAAGCTGAAATTCTTATTCATGCACAGAGAAGAAAACGAGGAATTTCCGAAAGAGAACTAAATAAATAGTACATGTGCGTTTTGGTGATGAACTTATAACGATCAAATATATTTTCATGATAATTATTATATTAAATGTGCCCCGAGAAGGGCCGCACCAAGAGGCTACATCTGAAAGATGAAAATTTCCCTTATTTTAATTATAACTTAGAAAATCAATAACAGGTCACACAAAGTGATATAATGGATGAGAATAACGATTCTCAATTTTTAAAATATTTCCGAGTTTACATGAAATCCATGATGGTGCAAATACGCTAAAATTACATTTTTATGGGGAAAACCATAAAAACAAGCCCATGAAAATCATGGTTTTTTGATTTTATCTTAGTAAATAATGAAAATGTACAAAAATGCTTTAAATAAAAGTTACAGATCTTTTAAAAATGCATGTTTCATGCCGAATACATTCTTACTATACGACTAATAGTTTCTTAAAAAATGGACTTAAAAGATATGAAAAATTCCTGGGAGGCTGAATACGCGCTCGTAAAATGGTTAGGAGAAGCGAAACTTTCGAGCGCGGAAGTTGGTGGGAGGGAGAGAGCTAATATCTCAAAAATACTCTACATTGTGTATCGTAGCGTATGTGACGTAATTTATTTCTATGACCACTCACAGGGGTGCCTTCCCCCCTCCACCTTCCCCCCACACTAGAAGTTGGAAAGGATAAGAACGTAACCGAAATTATTTCTGTGGCCAGTCATAGGGTTGCTTCTCCGCCCTCCACGCGAATTTATAAAGGGGAAGGTGTGTGACATAAATTATTTCTGTGACCAGTCACAGGGATGCCTTCCCCCCACGAGAAGTTGTAAAGGGGGCGGGATGTAACAGAAATTATTTCTGTGGCCAGTTACAGGATTGCTTTCCCGCCTTCCACGAGAAGTTGGAAAGGGGAAGGTATGTTACCTAAATCATTTCTATTATCAATAAAAGGGGTGCCTTCCCCCCACGAGAAGTTTGAAAGGGGTAGAGATGTAACCGAAATTATTTCTGTGGCCAGTCACAGGGATGCTTTCCCGTCCCTCACGAGAAGTTGGAAAGGGGAAGGTATGTGACCTAATTTAGTTTTATGGCTAGTCACAAAGGTGCCTAACCCCCACGAGACATTGGATAGGGGTAAGGATGTGACCTAAATTATTTCTGCGACCAGTCACAGAAGTGCCTCAGGCTACCCCTCCCCCAAAGAGACATTGGTAAGGGGTAGGGATGTAACCGAAATTATTTCTGTGGCCAGTCATAGGGTTGCTTTCCCGCCCTCCACGAGAAGTGAGCGGCAAATCCTGTTTGGTCGAATAGATTAAAGTTAAGACTGGTGAGCCCTAGTTGGTCATGCATCAGAATTTGGCTTTATAGGCTCCCGATCCCGCTAGTTTTCCGGCCCGGTCTGGTTCCTTCTTGGCTGATCCTGGTGTGACGCCGCTAAAACTGGTTCACGTGCCGGTTAATTTTCTGTGAGTGGTACTTTTGGAATCTTCTCTTCTCGGCGATTCCTTTTTAGGGACGAAGTTGGCCTCGCTGCGCACTGCTTGTATCGCATATTCCAGCAATTAGGTGAATGTAGTAGGTGTGCAAACGCGGACTAATCTTCTCATAGCCGGCTTGATTACCTCTACGTGAAGGGTTGTAACTTCGGTGTTCTTTAATCGACATCTTCTGTATGCGCTCGAGGACAGCGGGTGCCAAAGAAATATTTAATGCACCATGATGTAGTACAGGGCAGGAAGTTAGTGCAATTGTTGCCGTTGGAAACAGGGTCGATGAGCCAGGGACTTGAAAATCAGGAAGTTTTCGTGAGCTGAAACGGGTGCTGGAATCGGTGCATACGGTATCTGACTCGAAGCGTTTTGGGTATAGGCCATGGTGTCTGCCGAGGTTGTGACAGATAAATTGCTGAACGCCACAAGGTGTTCAAAACCACTTCCAGAAGTGCAAAGTATTGGAGACATATCGGGTAGAGGACGGTCCTGGCGTCCGTCAGGATTGAAATTGCGCCCCACTTTCAGACGGTCAATTGTGACATTATGATAATAATAATATGATGTGGCGACCCCATCGCCCGAGAGCTCCGGCTCTTGCAGTCAG